>VWZD01006552.1:182181-213887 GCA_013396695.1 Sakesphorus luctuosus | reverse complement strand
GGAGGGCGGCGGCACCAGACGGGCATGGACATGGGATGTGCTGCCTGGGGACTCAGTGCGGCCGCAGCTTCCAGGGCTGGGCTCCATGTTCACATCAGCTGCAGATGTCCAGTGGCTCTGTCCCTGGTTTCTGGCTGGACTGGGATGCTGCACCAGTTCTCTTTCCCTGCTGGGAGGGGCTGTGGTCCCTCTGCCCCTCAGGAGAGGCCAAGTGGAACAGCACTTTGGGCAACCTCAATGAGCCTTCCGTGTTTTCCTTCTGCCTGAATACAGAGCTACTGTAACAGCAACAACAAATCTTTGTCCTTAACTAATCTTTGGTTTTGTGCTTCTCTTGTAGCATCTCCTCCCAGTACTCCTCTGCCATGTCCTCACACTCCGGCAGAGATGGTAAGATCCCACCTTTCCCCTCAGCCTGCCTCTTTCCCCTTCCCAGCCAAAGTAACATTGTGTAAACAGCATTTTCCAGTCCCTGGTGGAACTTCTGCCATCTGCTGTAGAATGTGCAGTATCTGGTATGTGTTCTCTCCTGCCTGCTGGGAATAATTGCCCCTCTCTTCCCTTCGCAGTGATGACATCGTCCCGCCAGGTGCGCACCATCGTTGAGGAGGTGCAGGATGGGAAGGTCGTCTCCTCCCGGGAGCAGGTTGCGCTCACCACTCGCTAGAAGCCCAGTAGGACCCTCGAGCCCAGGCTCTGGAGAGCAGGAAGCTCAGCCAAGCAGTGCCTGAGGCCCTGGGTTGCATCCCAAAACGCTTCGCCCACCTCCTCCTGCCTCTATTGCCCTCATTCTTGCAGGTGCCTCTGGACACACTTAATAAAGCTTTTTGTCCTTGCTGGTGCAACTGCAGACTTGTCAGTCACTGACACATGATCCCTCAAAACCTCCGAGTTGTGTGTTCATGCCAGGGAAAGTCCTAAGAAACCACAAGAAGAAGCCAATGAGATGAGGGGAATAGAGAGAGACGGGTTCCACCTGGGACAAAGATAATCGGAAACAGCTTTTTCTAACAAACTCATTGCTTGTAAATACATGGGACTGGCTGAGAGGTAAACTGATAAATGAAATTGAAGGCAATTATGGAAAGGTGAGGTTTGAGGTCAATGTGCCACGCGACTGATAATTAAAGCCAACAAAAATAAAGCTCAGTTCTCTAATCCTTAGGATCATAAAAAATCACTTCCTTCTGTAAGCTGAACTTAAATGACTTCAGCAAGACTGTTGCTGTCAGATCCTCCATCTGAGACACAAGCCCAGAGTCAGCCTGGCCGGCAAACCTCATCCCCACATGCCTGCTGCCTCCTTTGACTGTCTGTAAATCGCACTATTGGGCATGAAAACCTTATACAGAGCTTTTCATGCTGCCCCAGGCCTGCACCTGCCAGGATCTAAAGTAACCATTGCTTAATCCACACGTGGATGAGTAGCAATAATTTTTATCATTATCATGTCTAGTAGATCACTGCTAAAATCCTTTCTGAAACACATGAGGTAGAAAAAGCACCTGAGGCCAAGCTGCCACTCAGGATTAGTGACACAGCTTGGGCAGCAGGTGCCAGGTGTGCCTCCTGGAGAGTGACTGAGTGAGGGCTGGGTAGGAGAGAAGATTGTTTTAGACCCTCTCTAGCCAGTGGAACCTGGGAGCCCTGTCCAGTCTCAGACCAAGGGCTCATGTTCATCCCCTCATGTTCATCAGCAGGTTTGGAAAGAGCTGGTGATGCCACAATGGGCATGACAGGACAGGCAAAGGAAGGGAAAGAAGATCGAAGAAGTGGGGTGGGGAACCTGCCAGGTCTTTCCAGAAAAAGGAGTGTGAGATGATATCATTCTGTATCCTTGTTCAGCAATTACAGAAAGGGCAGTAAACGAGCAGAGTGAAGAGTTCATGGACTGTGTTGTGCTTCTCCCTTCCTGGAGTAACAGCTTTTCTCCCTTCGTTGGAGAAACAGGAAGTCTTCCAGGCCAGAGCTATCTCAAAAATTAAAACCAGATCAAGCAAAAATGTAGCTGAGCCTCAAACTGTCTCAGGCTCTGGGGCTGACTGAGACACAGAGAGAAATATATGGGATGTTCCTATGCCAAATATAATATAAAATAGCAAGAGCACTGACAATAAATAATACTGAAACTCATCTTTCCAATCTTTAAAGCCCCTTGTGCTCCTCAGACAGTTGTTGTATAATGTCCTTGAGGAGGAGGATTACTGTTATTATGGTGTCCATTCTACAAAGCGTGAAATTGAGATTTGGAGGAGCTGAGCAATTTGCCTGGAGTGACTTGCAAAGCCTGGATCAGACCCTGGAGCACCTGGTGTCCTCAGTGAGATGGAGATGCAGCCAGTGACAGCTGCCAGAAAGTGGCACAACAGGTACATCACCAGCCAGATAAGCAAATACTTTGTATATTGTGAACACGAGGATTTTCCAAGGGTGAAACGCAGAAATTCATTTGACAGTGGGCACAGAGCTGTGGGATGGGCAGTGCCTGGCTCCAGCTCCTCTGGCATTCCCCGTCCCTGGGCAGCAGCAGGGACTTGGGGTTTGGTGCCATGTCTGAGAATGAGTCCCCAGGGAAGCTCTCTTGGACATGAGAACAGCTGGTGACTCAGGGAATGTTTGTAATAACATGAAATGCTGGATCTCATCCCTTGGGATTAACACAACTTATAATGGGGGCACATTATACTTCCTCTGCATTAGCTTAAGAGACAGTCTCAAACCTTAAAATACCCCAAGACTCCCAAAGGACTTCCCTCCAGGGAAATCTAATCTTCCTCATTTCCATTGCCCTGTTGGATCCGATAATTCTGTGCCATGGAGCTCCCTTGGGAATAATGCCAGCATGCCCATCCCCTGCCACCACCCCACTCCCTGCCACCACCTCACTCCCTGCCACACAGCCCAGGACACCAATGGCAAGCTGAAATATAATCCCTTTCTTTCTATTTTTTTACAAAGCTCATTATGTGGGAGCAGCACCTTCGCCTGGGGGAGGCTCTTCTGCTCATTTGTTACTTGAAGTAGTAATTTTTCCTGGTCAGGCCAGTGCTGCTGCTCCTGAAATGCCTGTGGGAGACCCTGGTGGGTCGTTCCTGGCTGCCCTCCTGCCCGGGGCACTGCACTGCTCCCAAACCAGCCGAGCATCGCCCCTGGCAGGCTCCGGGGCTGGGGCAGCACATTTCCATCTGCAGACTCCAGTCGGGAAGTCAATAAAAGTTAATTCTGCAAAGAGCCCTCCATTAGGCATGGAGATGGTGTCATTAGCAGAACTCCTCATCACAAAGTGAGAATCTCTTTAATGAAACGAGGGCTGTGACTGCTGGCAGGGCCTGAGGTTTGCTCTGGTGTAAAAGAGAGAGTTGGTTTTCATAAAAATTTTGAATTTTGGAAAGGAAAAAACAGCCAAGAAAACACACAAATCCAGGAAAACTGTGAGTGAAATTACTGTTCTCCTTTACAAAAGCTGAAGAAATTCTCATCACCTTTGGTAAGGTCTGAAGTTCCAAAAGTAAGGAAGAAATATGGATATCTCTGCTTTGTTTCCAGTAATTGAAAAAAACCCCACCTCTCCACTCCTGTGATTTCTTTCTTCATTTAAAAATCATAAACTCATGTAATCACAGGATGGTTTGGGTTGGGAGAGACCTTAAAGCTCATCCAGTTCCAGCCCTTGCCATGGGCAGGGACACCTTCCACTAGACCAGGTTGCTCCAAGCCCCATCCAAGCCAGCCTTGAAAAATGAAGGACTATATAATTCTTGATTAAATGAAATGAAATGTTTGCTCAGCACTAATTTTATAATTCTTGGATGGAAAAAAGACCAACTGTGGCCAGGCTGCAGCTGGGCTCGAGCCTGGCCACCACTGTGGTGTGTCAGGGCACCCTGGCACCAGCTCCGCGTCCTGATGACAGCCCTAACAAAGGATGGGCACCCACAGAACCACCCGTGGTTCAGGAGTGCTGCATTTGCAGTGTCAAGATACAATCGAGCCTAATGAACTTCCCCAAATGGCAGAAGCAATATTTGTGAGCCAGGCTGCTCCTGACACATTCCTCATGCCCTGTGTCCAGGTGACCTGGATGCCAAACCCGAAGCTGAACCACACGTGGGTGAGAGCCAGCCAATATTAGCATGGCCCTATTAATGTTATTAATACAATGAAAGATTCAGATGACAAAACATTTTAATTATTTCCCTTCTTCCTCAATTCAGAGTTCCAAGACTAAAAACCCAGTTTAATACATACTTTTAAAAGATATTTTCTGTTGTCTTTTCTAAATGTAACACCTGGATTGTATTTGGAGTTTTCATGGGGCTGGCTGGAACTGGGTCAGACCTCTACAGGCCCAGGCATCTTCTGAAATTCTCCGTGTTACTATTCCAGAAATCTTATGAGAAGTCCTGTGTGGTGGCAAATATTCACAGTGGTCAGGAAATACCCTCCTCTTTTGTATTTTGGATAGATGTTTCACTGTTTTGTCTACCCTCTACAACAGCAAAACCAACACCCAAGGATCTCCCTCTGCAGGGGCATGTTTTGGTGGATGTAGGAGAAAGAGAAGGGGAAAATCATGCCTGGTAAGTTCCAGCACAATATTCCTCTGTGTTCTCCAAGAGCACTTTGAGGTCTAATGACCCAGACCAGGGGCTCACTCAACCCACGGCCACACAGAATGGGACAGACCCTCACTGCATGGTCGAGGGGGGTCTCCTGGCCCTGGTCGCAGGGACTGAGGGCAGCTGAGTGGGGGGACACGCTCGCTTCTGGTCACAGAGGGGGCGAACAGGCTCTGTCAGATAGGATGCCTTTCCCACAGCTTTCACTTTCCGGGTAGACTCGCCCACGCCGGCGATGGATAATTGCTGTGGTGTTTCACTCCCCGGGCACTCTCGGGTATTGTCGGGTTTTTGTGTCACTGTTGTTGAGTTGTCATCACAAGTCAGACCTGATGATTCAGGAAGTAACATTTTTGATGTAGTTTTGAAACACGCTTCTGTTAACCAAAGCATCTTTCTGTTGTGGGATTTCTGGAGACAAACGCCTTTGGGGAATTATTTCCGGCTGAAAAAAACACCTCCTAGCCAGGTCACAAGGAGGAAGAATAAACAACCCTTCTCCAGTAGCACGATCCACAGGGATTGGTATAAATAGAGGACCAGGGGACAGAGGGATCACAGTTGGATCCTGCAGTGAGCTGAGCACTTGCCTTGGGCTCTGTCGGCTCCGCACCATGAGCTGTGCCGTCAGGCAGGTCGTCACCACCTGTGCCCAGGGTAGGGGCAGCACGGGCAGCAACGTGGCTGGCACAGGGAGGAGGGTCTCCTCTGCCTCCTCAGGGAGACACGCTGCCTACGATTTGGGTGCCGTGGGTGGCAGTTTCTCCGGTGGCAGCCTGAGCGAGGGATTTCTCGGGAAGCAGCTGAGCACCGGCAGCGCGGCTGGTGGGACCTTCGGAGCCACCCAGAGGGCTTGTTCTGCCCTGGGGTTCAGCAGTGGAGGCATCTGCACTCGAGGTGGTGGTGGCTTCCCCAGGGCCGGCTGTGGGGATGGGATCCTGTTTGCCAACAATGAGAAGGCCACGATGCAGAACCTCAATGACCGCTTGGCCTCGTACCTGGACAAGGTGCGGCTCCTGGAGGGGGACAACGCTGACCTGGAGTGCAAGATCAGGGAGTGGTACGCCAAGGTGGGGCCCAGCTGCGAGCCACGGGACTACAGCTGCTACCACAAGGAAATCGAAGACCTTCAGAACCAGGTAACTCCTTGTTTATCAAGAAAGTCCTAGTATTTCCTTGGGCTTTGCTTTCCCATGCGCATAGAGACCTGTCAAAGGGCAGAGACAATGGCTCTGGAGGGGCTGGTGCAGCAATGGTTTATATGAAAAGATGATCTGAGGGAGGGGGATTCTGCATTTACTGAGAACTGATGCTTCAGCACAGCCAGCTCCACCCTGATGGTTTCCCTGCTGTGATCCCACCTAACTGATCAATAATCCCAATACATGGAATCATTATAAAACACCCCAGGCTGGCATTTCCTCCAGGATCTTCTGGAGCCAGAGGAAGCTGCAAGCCTGAAACTCTTTGCTGTGTTTGCTTTTCCAGATTCTGTGTGCAGCCATGGAGACTAACAAGATCCTTCTGAACATCGATAACAACAGGATGACTGCAGACGACTTCAGAGTGAAGTGAGTACAGACCGTGCTGGTCTAGGGAAGGGCAGGTGTGGGGTGGGGATGGGGAAATCCCAACCCTCTGCCTGCCACACTGCATAGTAAACTGCAGATTTTTCCCCCAAACTCAGCTGGAGGGCTTGCCCTGCTGACCTGTCTTTGCTGCCTGTGCTTTAAGGTATGAGACCGAGTGTGGGCTCCGACAGAATGTGGACGCCGACATCTGCAACCTCCGGCCTGTCCTGGACCAGCTGGCCAGCTGCAAGACTGACCTGCAGCTGCAGTGTGAGGCTCTCACCGAGGAGATGTGCTGCCTCAAGACCAACCACGAGGAGGTCAGACCACCTCACTCTTAGGGAATACAGAGGAAGGAAAGCCCCCACCAAGCGTTGATATTACTGATACAGTGCACGCATTCCCTGCAGGAAATGAGCTGTCTGAGGAAACAGGCAACTGGGGATGTGAGTGTGGAGGTCAATGCCTGCCCTGGCCCAGACCTGAGGAAGATCCTGGAGGATCTGCGGTGCCAGTATGAGACGCTGATGGAGCGCAACCGCAAGGAGACGGAGCAGTGGTATGCATGCAAGGTACCACATCCCTGCACAGCTGGACCCAGCCCTGCCCCCTGGGAAAGGGAAAAGCCAGGGATTAGATGTCCTGATATCAGCAATTGTGTCACAGGTGTGCTCAGGTCTAACTGTACTGCCTGATTTCTGTGCTGTGTCCACGGCACAGGGGCCACCACATGGTGTCACAGGGTCACAACAGATAAATGGGGGATGTCAGCCTTGGCCACACTCAGGGTACTGCGGTGTGGGGAAGCCCCTCCACAGGGAGATGATGTGGGGAGGTGAGGAACAGGCAGCTCTTTTTTGATCTTGCAGATGGAGGAGGTGAATCTGGAAGTCATCACAAGCAGTCAGGAGATCGAATCGAGCAACAAGCAGGTCACTGAGCTGAGACGGCAGCTGCAGGCCCTGGAAATCAATGTGCAAGCCCAGCTCACCATGGTAGGTGATGCCATGACAATTCACAGCTCCGGCTCTTGTGAGCAGGGTCGTACCTGCAGCAAACCCAAGTACCTGTGTGTGTTTGTTCCATTCTCAGAAAGAAAACCTGGAGTCCTCTTTGACGGAGACCGAATGTCGCTACAACAAGTACCTGGCTGAGCTGCAGAACCAGATCTCCTGCGTGGAGCAGCGGCTGGCCGAGATCCGAGCGGAAATGGAGTGCCAGAACCAGGAATACAAGACCCTCCTGGACGTCAAGTGCCGCCTGGAGCAGGAGATCCAGACCTACCACTGCCTGCTGGAGGGCGGCCAGCACGACATCATGTATGCAGGCAGAGCCAGCCAGCCCAAAACCTCTGTGCTTTGCCCCACAGGGATATGAAAATCCCTGATACCAGTGGTAAAAGCAACACTGTGGTGAGGAACCAGTGCTGACCTGTTACCAGACAGGGCCTATTAGAAAAGCATGAGGCACCTGAGGACTTGGCTCTGATAAATGTCCAGAGTGCATGTCAGAGACCATTTTTGGGCTAGGTAGGGGGGCTGGGGCTGGGAGAAGCTCCAGAGCTGCCCCAGCACCTGGCACGGTGCAGCAGCTCTTTAAGGGCAGCTTTGCCAGCAGCTGGGCAAGGTCTCTGACAAACACTGTCACACTAACTGAGGTTTATTGGCTTTGCCAGAAGGAGACAGGAGTAGGGATCGGCAGCTAAATTAGCAATAAATTATCTAAACATTTTCAGTTTCACACAAGACTTTTAATTAAGTTTTGGGAAATTTAATTTGTATGCAAAGCAGCTGTCTCTGCCCTGCCTCCCATTGACTGAGGTTTTGAAACAGCCAGGCTGTTAATCCCAGACATGGCCGCACACACACAAAACCAGCCCGAGCACCCACCTGCTCAATTCATTTGGAAAAGGAGGCACTGGAATGCTGGTCCCCTGAGGTGGGCTCCTCTGGACTCTCAGTCCTAAATTAGTTACATGAAAAATCAGGTTTTGTTCTAAAACACCAGTTGCAATGGATGAAGTGACACTGTCAGTGTTTGTCTTGGAGACAGGGATGGAAAAGCAACAGCAGCCAAGAGGCAGGCAGGAGGGAGGGGGAAAAGGGTGGCCACAGACCCTCGGGGTTTGGAGGGGACACGGCAGTAGTGACTGAAGAGACAGAGCTAAAGCCAGTACACAGGTCAGGGGAGATGTCCTGGGTGGGAATGCTGAGGGCCTTGTCCCCAGAGCTGTCTCTTTTCCACAGAGGATCAGCGGGAAGAGGAGTCGCTGCCACATCAGCCGGGAGAAGCGCGGGGCTGAAAGCCACCCTGTGCCAGCCCTGCCTGCCCTGAGCCCGGCACGGGCCACGCTCTGCCAGGTGAGGGGTCCTGCAGGAGCCGATGAGGGCGACCACGAGCTGCTCCTTCATTGTGGGGTACCTGGGGTCGAGGAGGATGAGAGGCCCCCAGGCTTTTCTGAGGGATGAGGAGTGGTTGGAGGCAGTGTCTTTGTCCCTGGAGGGAGGCTGGGTGGGAGCCAGCCAGGCAGGATTGCAGCTGTGCCTGTTGGTGGTAGAGCACTGGGATTAACTGGGCTAGGGTGGGAAGCAATGCCAAGGAATGGCGGGCAGCAGTGGCAAGCGGTGCAGTTATGGGACATTTATAAACCTTTGTGTAGAAATTACGTTTGACACTGGGGAGTGCCCAGCAGTAAATGTGTTTAAATAAGACTTTCAGCCCAACATGGGAATGAGGAACTGGCAGGGGAATCAGTCAGTCACAACTCTTTTAGCAAGTATAAAATTCAGGAAAGGTGGGGAGAAGAGGGAAGAGAAAGGTCATCACAAGAACGATGGGGTATAAGAGAAAGGCGTGGTGTGCAGAACCCCCTGAAAAAGTGATGCTTCCTGCTCTCCCCCAGGTCACTGCAGTCAGCGTCCCGCCAGCCTCACTGCACACACCTGAGGAGCTTTGAAGAACAAGTCCTTTGGAAGAACAAGGCAAGAATAACATGGGCTTTCTCAGCTGTGCTCCAGCAGCAGCCAGAGGGACTCGGAGGGACAGCCCCTCCCGGCCACCCCGCGCCGGAGCCGCTCTGATCCCAGCACTGACCCTCCCTCGGGCTCCCCTGGGCTGTGGTGGTTGTCTGACAGCAACCAAGGCTTATCTCCAATAAAAGTTTGCTCTTACTGATGCAGCCTTGAACCTGAGAAAGAATTTCTGCGAGTAAATTAATACATAAGTATTTAAGAAATGGTTACGCAGACAGTGATTATCACGGTACACCTTTGGTTAAAATCCCACCTTCGCTCTCCACCCACACAGCAATCACTACAGGGAAAAAGGAAAACAAGCCATGTTCCATCAGTGCTCCTGCTGAACTCAGAGGCTGAGGATGGAGATGGAGGGTGCAGGAGAGGGCCCAGCCGATGCTGTGGAAAGGGATGTTTGCTAAGACATGAGGAAAGAAACATCCAGGAAGGCTGTGCATAGTGCAGGGAGGGTCTCAGGGCTGTCTGACTGACAGTCTCCTACCAAGAGACCTCTAAGAGAAAAGGGAGTCTTCAATAAAGTAGGTGTGTGCTAATATACTATAATACACTATAATATAGTATCACATAATAAAATGTAGTACACAACACCTGTGAGTTATTATGGATGTGTAAGAACAGGATAAAATCAAGAGCAACAAGTTTTCTCAAATAATTGGAGCAAGAATTTTGAAAAGCTGGAATTTTGAAAGCCAGGCTCTGCTGGACTCTCCACACCTTTCTGGTGGAGGCAAACAATTCCCAGAGACAACACTAAATAAAGAACCTCTAAATGGACTTGTAAAAAAGGCAAACAGGAAGAACCAGCTGGCAACATGTGGGAAGATAAAAGGGTGAGACAAATTAATACGTGGGAGAGAATTTTTTTAAAAGTGAGACACAATAAACAGCCAGCAAAAAAGCTGCTGGTGTTTTATTACCCCAGTGAGAGGAATGACAAACACGTCCAGCAACAGGACTGAGTTTTGCTGCGTGTGCAAGTGCAGGCTCAGGATCCAGCCTGTCCCTCCTCGCAGCAGCAGCAGCTGAGATGGGGCAGCCGGGCTGGGAGAGCTGTCCCAGCCCTCACCCTCATTGGGCAGCTCTGAAAGCCCTTTTCTCCCAGGAATATTGGATGGGGTTTGATGACTAACCTTAGACAGAGGCCTGACATGAAGGCTCCCAACGAGAAGTCTTTCGGGGACACAATGAGTCTGAATTAGTGCCTATTTCTCAAGAGAGAAGCAGCTCAGAGGGTTCTGGAATGGCCTCTCTCTGAGCTCTGCGCAGGACACTCGTTAGCCCTGTGGGGTAATTGCTCTAATAAGCTTCTAGACAAGCTCTGTGCTGCTTTCACTGCTCAGTTCTGCATCCCCATTCCAGCAGCATTAATTAAACTGCCCATTTCGGGGTGGTTTAACCCCTCGGGGCTGACACAACACCTCTGAGGGCACCACCCCTGCCTTCCCTGCCCAGGGGTCACCACCTGGACAGCAGCGGGGAATGATGTGGGGACAGCACAGGAGCAGATGGGGCAGGGAAGACACATGGAGTGCAGAGGGCACAGTGCATGAGACAACAGGACCAGAGTGATGTGGGACATGGACTGCAGGTCCTCACACAGCTCAGGGGCCGTGCAGCTCACAGGAGCTTGTTCTGTCTCTTGTAATGTGCAAATTGCATAAAGCAAGAGTGAGTGAATAGCTCAGAGACAGAGAGAGGCTTGGGCTGAAGGTACAGGACTGGGAGAGGACCCCAAGGGTAAAAAGAGCAAGGGTGGGTGCCCAGGGAGAGAAGGGGGTGGTATCAGCACTTGGGCTGCCAAGCAGAAAATGAAATGCACTGTGACTGCTCCGGCAGATGTGTCTGTGTGATACAGAGAGCAGGCACATGGGAATTACACCACCATGAGGAAAAATCCCTGAGGAGTGCACACAAAAGAGGTTTAAGGGATCAGTGAAGAAACAGAAAGAAAACAGCTAATTTTGAAAATTGCCAATGCTGGAAATCAGCCACAAGTTCTGCACTGCGTGGCACAGCCAATTATCCCTGATTACAGGCACGGTGCACTTGGAAAGGCAGGCCATGTTCTGGTGTGATGTATAAACTGTAATTTCTCTATAAAAGTCTGTTTTATGCAGCATGCAGACAGGTACAGTCTCACTCACACCCACAGTACCTGTCTATGGGGTTTAGATTTTGGTTTACTGGCTTGGGAAACATTTGTAAAGAATTACAGGGATGAGCAAACTCCTGCTGTAACCCCACAGGAGATTTCTCAGCTCAGTGCACTGAATAATATAATCTAAACTGCCAGTATGAGCCACAAATTGAAAGTGAATTGAAATAAAGAGACTTTTCAGTACTATATAAAGCTAAAAGAAGACTCTCTGGGGAGGCTGTGGCTGCTCCGTCCCTTTGCCTGCCCAGCTCTGTTGCACCCCTGGACAGTGTCTGAGTGCAGGAAGCACCTGAACACAACCCTAACTATTCCCATCTGTCCTCTGCTGTGATAACCAGCAGTGCCTCCAGAGATACACATTCCAGAGGCTTGGCTGCACTGTCAGGCACTGGAAGGAACCAACACCCTTCACAAAGTGGATCAGAGGAGACTGTGAGCTTGGTAGGAAGAAACCCAGTTGTGTCTATGTCCTGCTGAGCTCCTATTTCAGCACTGCAGATGCTCAGAGGCTGCAATTGTGAACAGTCAGCAAAAGAAACTGAAGCAGAGCCACCCCCTTGTATTTAAGCCCAGGCTGTTACCAAACCCACTGCAGCAATTATTTCACTTGCCTTACAGGATTTGGCTAAACATGGTGGTACAAACCAATGAGTCACTGGCCAGGAAAAAGTCATGGTCTGCATTTGAAAGATGGGAGCATGAGGCCTGGAGCTGGCTCAGTATCACATCAAAGAAGTGTTTAATAAGTGATGCCTGATGGCCATTATGCAAATTATTAATGGTAGTTACAAGTGACAAGATAAAATCATGTTCCAGTGTGGTTGCACAAACATCACTGAGGCAATGCTTATGAAAGCAAAGTTCTGTGGAACCAGACACACCTTTCTTGTAGTTGACACAGGAGAACATCGTTATCTTTGATAAGCAAAGCAAGGAGAGCATGTGGAGCTGGGCTGGGCACAGGGGCCGCTCAGCTCCCACAGGACCAGCACTCCATAGGAATGTGACATCCTCCTGTCTCCTCCATCCCTGTGCACTGGTATTACCCTTACCCACACCAGCCCACAGGACTCAGCAGTGTTGGCACAGACATTGTGTGAGACCAGTGCTCATCGTCCCGGCCATTGGCCTGTCGTGGCTTCCTGCCCTTGCAGTTATATGAAGACATTTGTTTCCTCCTGTCTTACACTGAGCTTGCAAATTCTTTTGGGACATGTTCATGTCTTAGACTTGCACAGTTTTTCCCAATGTTCTGCCGCAAGGCTGTGTCCCAAGGATACAGATTTACAAATAATAACAAAAGTGGAGGTAAGGAAATCAGATTAGTGGGGGGAAAAAGCTGGTACTGAGGGATGTTTTGGAACAAGACGGTGGCTCCCAGATAGAGAAAGCAGAGCCACATGGCCAGTGACCCCGACATAGGCTCTGCCTGACCTTGGTGCTGAGCCTCGAGCCCCAACACAGTCATGGGAAGTGGGACAACACCACAGTGTGCTCTTAATATACAGCCAGGTTAGTTAGGGACTGGCTTCTGGGTGCATTTGCTGTATCAGACACGTTCCATATCCCAGTGAAAGTGGCAGGAGCCCAGAAAAGCTCCAAAGAATGCAACTGCATCCCAAATGTGAGTACTTTAGCAGAATTGCATGCTTGTGTCTAATCTTCCCTGGTAAACTGGGATTTGGGAGGCTGTGGAGCTTTTCACCAGGATGTGAGTAAAAGGTTGTACGATGCTGCCAACCAGTTTGTTTTGTGAAGCAAGGCCTGTTCCTTCTTCCTGCAGAGAAATGTCCCCTATCCTCCCAAACCCAAGGCTCTGCAAGGGAAAGAAAGGCACCCCCAGCCCCACGTCTGCAGGTCGTTCTTGGGTAACTCCTGAAAAACTCCCCAGCAGAAGCAAAGCTCCAAGCAAGCATTATATTAATTTCTGTTGGCTCCACCAACCACACCCTGCCTTCAATTATATTCCTCAAAATGACGGATGAAAGCCAGATTTGCTCCCTCTCCTCCCTTTTGCTCATGATTTTCCCGACTGTGAATCTGGGCTGTGTGGGGAGCACAGGGGTTGTGTCTAGGGGGAGGATGGACTTGTATTTCAGGCACTGCAGTCTCAGCGAGCAATCCAAGCTCCGACAGACTCCGGCTCTGTCCTTGAGCAGGTTATTTTCCTATACCATATGAATAATGAATATTCCTGGATGCTGCCAGACTTGGGTAGGCGGCTTTTTATCATTTCTGATCTAAGTAAAGAAATAGATTATTCCCCTGTAGAGTGGAGAGCCCTAACTCATGTTGGTGTGAAGACAATCACATCTAAACATGCTTGGGGACACCACAGTGGCAGAAGCCACCAACTCCCCACCAGTCAGTGAAGTGGCTGAGGGTATGAGCATGGGTTTTCTCTGCCCTTCCTCCCACAGGTGACGCTGCTCCCAGGGCTCCCAGAGTGTCACCCTCACTGCCGACGAGGATCTATCACAACTGCTCTTGTAAATACCTAAACATCCTTGAGTCAAAGGTGGCTTGTGAGTAAGAGTGGCGTAGAAATTCCACCCTGTAGGGAACAGAAGCTGCCATCCCCCGGAGAGCAGAATATCCTCTCATTACAGAGTCTGCTGGAGAAGGACACTGGCACTGGTGGAGCCAGTTCTCTGAAGGCTCCCCTGCCTGGTTGGGAGATGGCGCTCCCCTGACTGGCTGGGCTGTGGTCACTCTTGCCACTGCTCCGACAAACTCAATAAGGAAAGCAGGAAGTTTTTCTCCTCCTTATTCTGCACTCAGCACAGTCTCAGTAATGGCAAAGACCCACAGGGTCCGAGTCCACCCAGGGAACAGGATACATCGCCCGTGGATACTCCCTTTCCTCTCCTCTCGTTCTTTATCTGCGATCACCACAAATTGACACAGCATGGACAGCAATTAAAGTAATTGAAAAATAAGTTCAGTGAGGTCCATCATACACTTCAGGTGACATCAACCCCTGTGCCACTCACACACAGGGGACACTGAGCCAGCCTGAGCTGTGCAGTGTGAGCAACTTCACTTGTGTTTGTATGACCAGAGAAGTTTAAGCCCTAAACATGGAACTAAAGCTGTGGGGAATGGCCTCAGTGGTTCAGGAAATCTCACTGTACAGCAGGTATTAGAGCTGTGCCAGGTGACCAACACCACAGTGTCCCTGGTCTATCCATTATTGTGCTCACAACTGTTCACACTTTTCAGAAGGAAGAAATTCTATTAGTTTCCCATTTCTGCTTCATGAACTCTACTGTAGCATGTGATATAAAAATGGTTATTGGACTAAGAATAAAATAAATACAAATTAATAAAAGATAAAAGGCACTTTGATGTTATAAATACCAATGTTTCTTCTTTGTACATAATCTAGGGCAACTTTTTTCTTGACTTGTTGCAAAGTTTGCATCATACAAAAAGCTGATGACTCACAAAACACTATTTTACTTTTTGGAATAAGCTGCTGACATGTAAAGTATCTTCCTTGTGAACTGGGATTTCTAGAGGGAAACTGCCTATGGGCTGTTTATTCTTGGCATAAACAGCCAGACTAGCCAGCCCCGTGGGAAGAAGAAACACCCGAGAGGTGACACCCCCTTTGGAAGGTATAAATGGGGAGCTGGGGCGGCAGCAGCCTGCAGTCGGACTCAGTATCACGCTCTGCATCTCGCTTTGGGCTGTGGGTTGGCGCTGCAGCTGGGCCTCGCCATGAGCTGTAGTATTAAGCAGACAACTGGCTCTCTCAGGGGCAGGACCAGCGGTGGCAGCTGCGTGGTTGGTGGCGGTGGTGGTGGTGGCGGAGCGCGCATCTCCTCGGTCTCCTCTGGAAGATACACGACCTGTGGCATAGGCGGCAGCCGAGGCTTCTCCGGGAGAAGCTACTGCGGAGCTGTGAACTACGGAGCAGGGCTGAGCACCGGCAGCCTGGTCGGGGGAAACTACGGAGGTGGCTTAGGAGCCGCCGTCCTCGGAGGATGTCCGGCCATGGGATTCAGCGGTGGCAGCGCTCGCTTTGGCGGTGGCATGGGAGGGGGCATGGGAATGGGTCTTGGTGGAGGTGGTTTTGCTGGTGATGGCATACTTCTTTCTGGTGACGAGAAGGTCACCATGCAGAACCTTAACGACCGCCTGGCTTCTTACCTGGACAAGGTGAGGTGCCTGGAACAAGAGAATGCTGACCTGGAGTGCAGGATCAGGGAGTGGTATGCCAAGCAGGGCCCTTTTTGTGAGCCACGGGACTACAGCTGCTACTACAAAGAAATAGAAGATCTTCAGAACCAGGTAACATCCCTTCTCAGCTGCTTTCCCTCTTGCAAGCCTCTCCTCTGGTGCTGTCCACAACTCAATGCATTATCAGGAGTAAAAATCAATGTTGTAAAATGCTCTTTGCAAACAGCCCTGACAACATCTGACTGTGGAAAGCCCCAGAGCTCAGAGGCGAAACCTGGAGGGTCTGGGCTGTTTCTGTTGCTTTGATTCATCAGATATATTGAAGGGGGAAATGCTACTTCATGGAGTGCATCTGAATGGGCTCAGTAATACTTCTGAATTTGGTTTGTGCCAAGGTGTTTAAACAGACATATGGCAAGAAAAGAACTAAAATGTAAATAAGTAATGGATTGAAATACTTTGCCTGAATTTCTACTATTGCCATCAGTCTTGCAGAATTTCAGTTAAATTTTATTTTCTCTTTTTTATTAGTTTGCTCTCTCATAAGGAATTGGGGAATAGTGGATTAATTAAAACTAAGAACAAAGACAGCATTGCCTTAACACATTTGGAATTGGCAATTTAAAATTCAGAATGTTTGCAAAGTGTGTTTGGCTAAAATTTTGGATATCAACGCAAAAAGAAGACTAAGCAAAAAGAATCCAGGAAAGGGACAGAATGAGACAGGCTTGTCATTAAGTCTTCAAATAAAACTTTCAATCTCTTATCTATGAAAATAAGATTTAGACTTAAAAGGTTGAGGTGGATTGTGGCAGGTGCTGGACAGTAATTACACCTCCCAGACCGTCTGTACCTGAACCATAAGTTTTATCATTTTAATGCCTTCACTGCACTACACTGAACACCCCTGTGAATGCTGCACCCTCAGCTCCCCATCCCTGCTGCCCAGAACTTTAAAAAAAGAGAGAGAGAAAGAGGTGGCACCAGGCAATGGGTGTCTTGGAGCCTGATGACATGGAGCAGAGACCTCAGGAGTGAATGTTCTTTTTTCAGATTGTCTGTGCAACCATAGACAACAACAAGATCATTCTGAACATCGATAACAGCAGGATGACAGCTGATGACTTCCGAGTGAAGTGAGTGCCCTGGGCTGTGCCCTCCTCTGTCACTGCTCTCCTGTGACCCAGGACAGCCTGGAGGCCATGCAGAAAAGCTCCCTCATCCATGGCCTCCAGAACTGCCTTAATCAGGGGCAGTTCCAGGAGGGAAAAGTTGGGATGCTAAGATGGGTTTGACATTAGAGTTCTTCAGGAAGCAGAAAGGATCTGCAGACCGGGAGGAGTCAGAGTTCAGCTGAGCTGCTCTTCCAGCTCGTGGTGTCTGAGACTGACTGCTCTTTGTTCCTGTCTCCCTCCCTGCAGGTACGAGACGGAGCTGGCGCTGCGCCAGAGTGTGGAGGCCGATATCAACGGGCTGCGCCAGGTGCTGGACCAGCTGACGCTGTGCAGGTCCGACCTGGAGGCACAGCTGGAGTCGCTGCGGGAGGAGCTCTGCTGCCTCAAGAAGAACCATGAGGAGGTAGGTCCTGCCCCTCGCTGGTAAAAACTCTTCACTCCTGCAGGATTCATCGTCTCCCTCGCCGTGGTCCCCACCCTGGGGTGCTGCTCTGGAGGGCAAGGGGTTGATGGAGACCATTGTGTGACCCTGGAGCTGTGAAGGTCCAGCAGAGAGGGGCTTTGCCAGGGCTCTGCTCCTCCCTGCAAGGGAGCTTGGCTTCCTCAGTTCTTTCCTTCTTTTTAAAAACTAACCTGGTCTGGGTGTTGTTTCCAGGAAATGTGCTGTCTGAGGAAGCAATCGACTGGAGATGTGAGCGTGGAGGTCAATGCCTGCCCCGGCCCAGACCTCAGGAAGATCCTGGAGGAGATGAGGTGCCAGTATGAGACACTGATTGAACGCAACCGCAAAGAAGTTGAGGATTGGTATGAGTGCAAGGTGAGTAAATCTCCTCAGCTCTGACTTTCCCCAGCTAACACTCAGGCAATGGCCCCACAGGGATTTAAATCTTTAAACAATCAAAATCACACAACAGACTGTAATAGCATTAAGAATTGCTTCCAAGTGACCAAGTGACACAGGGGAGGGACACTGCTGCCCTGTGTCCTTGTCATGGGGTGAGGGAAGCACTCCATGTTGGTGAGACTTGAGGCAGGAATTCTCTACAAGGCAGTAAGTGGTGAGAAGAACTGGAAGCAGCACTGTTAGAAGACCAAGAGGAATGACCAGCAGGGTTTACACTCCTTTTGGATGAGAGTTTTCACCCAAACATTTCTTATTTCATGTTTTTCCCAACTTCTCTGCTTTTTCCTTAATACTTAATCTGACTTACAACGCACATTCCCTGAAGCTCTTTCTCCTGGATTGATTTCAGATTGAGGAGGTGAATCGGGAGGTTATCACAAGTGGTCAGGAGGTGGAGACGTGCAACAACCAGGTGACTGAACTGAGACGCCAATTGCAAGCCCTGGAAATCGATCTGCAAGCTCAGCTCAGCCAGGTGGGTGATGAGCTGGTACAAACCTCAGCCATCTCACATCATTCATAGCTAAATGTGGTGTTTCTCCTGCCTGTATTTGCATTGTGCCCCCTGTCACTCCTCAGAGGGACAACCTGGAGTCCTCGCTGGCAGAGACGGAGTGTCGCTACAACAACCACCTTGGTGAGCTGCAGAGCCAGATCACCTGTGTGGAGCAGCAGCTGGCAGACCTGCGGGCAGAGATGGAGTGCCAGAACCAGGAGTACAAGATCCTGCTGGACGTCAAGTGCCGCCTGGAGCAGGAGATCCACACATACCGCTGCCTGCTGGAGGGTGGCCAGCAGGACCTAATGTAAGTGGGCTTGAGACACACCACAAAAACTACAGTGAAATACCTGTGTCCTGGTTATTTCAATGTAAGAGCAATGGGAGGGTCCTTCTCCCTTACCGACCTATTTGAGCTGCCAGTGTAGAGGACCTGCTGCCCTCCCCTGTGCCAATGGGAAGGACCTGTTTCCTCCCCTATGCCAGGCACTGCAAAGTTCTGCCGATTTTCTGCCAGAACGGGAAACAGGCTGAGAGCAGGACACCGAAAATCTGTAGCTCTAGTTTATCTGTCCTTTCCCTCACTATAATGTTATTTTCCTGTCCCCTCAGTCAGCAAGGAGGAATTGGTCAGTCTTCGGGTCTAGGAGGAGGAGTTGCAAGAAGCAGTGGGATAGGAGGAGGAGGCATCATTAGGACAAGCCACACTTACACTTCGTCTGCCCAGATCCCGTCCTGTGCAGCCGCGGAGATCCAAGGTAGGAACTGCCCCCTCTAAGGACTTCCACAGTTTGCTCTGCTCTCATGCAACGCAGATGGGCAGGAGGAAAGATCTTTCACATGTAGCTTACAGGTGCTACTTGAAAGTTTTATTGTGGCCCCCCCCGGGAAATACAGGAGGGGAGCCACAGAGGAGTGACTGAGAGGAGAGCTTTTGGGAGCTGGGACTTTGCTGGGACACATAAGACCTGCCAAGGGGAGGAGGGGAAGAGGGATAAAGGGAGAGGGACAGAGCCAGCAGGCAGGTAAGCCATGGACAACATGGAAAAAGGACTGATGTGAAATGTGGGACAAAGAGAAGAGCAGGAGGAAGCAGAATGCCCAGAGATCAGGATGGGGGAAGAAAAAGCAGGAATCATGGGAATACTGGCAGATAACTGCTAATCCTAGTTCAAGAGGAAACTTCCAGCCCAACTGAAAAGGAAAGAATGAAATATGGTGACAGCTGGTCCAGGAGAATGAGTGTGAGCAGGGCCATTGCTCCAGCATGGACCCCAATGCCATTCCCTCATCTGTGTCGCTGCTCCAGCAGCATCTGCAGCTTCCATTGTTTGGCATGTTTATGGAGAAGGGCAGTCTGTGCTGCAGCCAGCGACAGATCCATCTGCCTGTCTGGCAGGAGCCATCAGACCTTCCCAGGAAGGGGCAGTATTTATGTGAAGTTCTAATTGAATTCTCTTGTGAAATGATCATGTGTGGGGAATGACAGTGTGGGAAAGAATCTATTTTTGCTATAAACACAGCAACGTTTCCTTTGATCTCTCCAGTGCCTTGCCGAAGGATTTGTGATTAAGCAGAGAAACAAGAATATCCAACAAGAGAAGCCTGAAGCAGAGCTAGGGATGAAGAGAGGGAATATTTACTGCATGTGTCTTCAGAGAGCACGGGGCGTGCTCATCTGTGTCGCTCAGCCGTGCTAAGCAATGTGCCAGAGGGATGAGCAGAGAGTTGGGCCACATTCTGCTTTGTCTTGCTATTTGCTTTTCCAGCCTGTGTTGCTGTGTGTGGCCCAGCACCACGACTACTGCTGGAGTCAGCCAGGCCTATTATCACTAATGTACCTGCTGCTGAAAAATGTCTCTAATAAAACTTTGCTTCTGCCTGATGCAATCAAAACCCCTGTGTGAAACTGAGTTTCTTTAGAACACCACATGCTGACCCATGGGCTCAAGGGACACCTAAACTGGTTGGGATCATCCTGCACTGGGAACAAAGCTGCTTTGCCAGTGGGAGCCAGAGAATGGCCTCTCTGACCTGGCAGGTCTTGTCCAGCTCCTCCCTGTCACAGCCTGAGGTTGATGTTGCCTATTCCTGCAGGACACACATGGACAGGCAGGTCAGGAAAGACACCTGTGTCCTTCCCACACAGCACTGGGCTAAAACACTGTCCTAGAAAAATTCTAAGAGTCAGTGGTGGAACATCTGGAGACAGTTTCTCTCAGTCCCAGTCTAGTTCTGACACATCTGGGCTGAGCTCTCTCATATTCCATCACCCCACCTTGAGATTGTGATTAGGGCAAAGAGGAAATCTTGGTCTCCACAACTGATTCAATTTCTCCTGACATGGCTTATATTCAGACCTTTAATTCTACAGGAATCTTTCCAGTCGAAAAGAACTTGAGGCAGAAGGTTTATCTCCTCTATTTCCCCACAGTGACTGAGTCATTTAATGGTCATCCTTCTTTTGCAAAGAGTTTCAGCCTGAACATCAGGAATAGTTGGAAGATCATCTTTACATCAAACACACCTTGTCTGGGGAGCTGGGGAGGGCAGCGTGGGAGCTGAAAATGTGCAGCTCAGTAGAGAATGGAATGGAGAAAAAAGCCAGGAAAGGCTTTTGGAATCACAGGGCCACTCAAACCTCACAAGTAAGACAAGGATCACTCCCTCCCTGGCTTTGAGCAGCAGCTGGTGCTGAGCTGGTGCGTCCTGGCGCTGCCCTGCCCTGAGAGTCCAGGCCAGTAATGAGGTCACTCAGGCCCTGGGGCTCTCCTGTGGCTGCAGCCGTGGGCACCGGCCATGGTGAGCTGGCAGAGGCACGCTGGGTTTGCAGAACTTGCAGTTAAGAGCATTATGAGGGTGCTTTGAGGATTAAGTTGTTGGTCCAGAAAGCCAAGCAGAGATGGGTTTGACTGTGATGTGGCTGTTACAGACTCACATTCACCTGTAAGATGACCTGGCAAAGCTAAACTCCTGGTTACACCTTTTCTATCAAAGGTTGGGTGTTATGGAGCACCAGACTCAGGGCAGGAGGAGAACAGGTGCAAAGACAAAACCACCTCAGGCCTGTACATACCACACAGTGTAGCACACTTCTCTATCGCCCATTCTTTTGTACTCTCTTGAAGCAAAATAGAATTAACACGGTAGCAAATGCCTGGAGAAGTTTAACCACTGAGCCTCAGGGAGCAGGTGAAAGGTGCCCTTCTCCAGTTGTAAGAGGTCATGGAGAGAAGATGTCTCAGTAGTATTTCTTTTATTTCATCTACCAGACACTAAATTCAATAGCATCTATGGGCAAGACAAGAAAATGCAGCCCTGGAACACCTGCAATGACCAAAGAGGCCAAAGGTAGAAGTTATTAAGCCAAGGCTCTAAATCAAGCCTTCTTTAAAGTTCAGTTCCAGCCCTACAGAAAGCCTCAGACTTGATGCAGAAGTCTCTCAGCAGATTTGTATGGCCAGTGCTCCACAAGAGATCAAAAGAGATACCTATTTTGCCTATAATGGCAAATTTCCATTGGACTCCTCTGGATGTCCCAGTTGTTGTGAGCTCTGACTGGGAAGTCAGAAAGCAAAGATTTCCCTTTTCCATTCTCATTGCTTTTTCCTGCCTTGTTCAGTGCAAAGACTGACAGTGAGATCACCCACTGCTGCCCTTTCCAGCCTCAGTCCTTCCCAATCTCTGAGCCCTCACACCCTCGTTTCTAAAAAAATATAAAGACTCTGCACTGAGGCCCCTCCATTTTTTGTTCTTCTGGAAACTCTCAGCTACGTATGATGTATAAAAACTTGCCACTGTCTCCTGGCAGCCTTGTCTGATTCCCACCAGCTCTGGGTGGTTCCTCCTCTTGCAAACTGCTGCTGACATCTAGCTGGGCTCCTACCACAGGGAACCCACCTGTCCGGCAGGTCCAGAGCGTGCACTTGCAATAAGGAGCTGTCCCAAATTCCTGAGAGGTGAAAGGGACCTAATGACACGGCCAGAAGGACTCTAAGGATCCAGACATTATGGATTTACCTCTGGAAAGCCCCCAGGGGGCACAGCCTCAGCTCCTGGGATGCTGTGATGTTGTTTGTGGACCGATGAGTGGGGATGAGTCTGGAAGGCAGCTCAGGAGAGGCAGCTTGTGATTAACAGTCCCCCAGCAGAAAACACCCTGGAAACACCCCACTTATTAAAGAGCTGCAAATTATGGAGCTGCACACCTTGGAAAGTACATTTCCATAAGATTTCTGTATGTCTTTGTGCTAATGAGACAGACCCAGGAAGCTTATGAGTTCAAGTAACTGAATGAAAACAGGAGGAAAACCTTAATTTAGTTTATAAGGTTTCTGAGCAACTACTTAATTTTATCTTAGTTTTACCAGTGCCTTCATTTCCTGAAGACAAACAGGAAAAATGGCAATGCAGAGGGCAGTGTGTGTGGTTGAGTCTCCTGGGCACAGGTGGCTGCAGCCCCACAGAGGTGGGTCTGAGGGTTCCAGAGCCGTCCCCACTGCCCTGGGTGTGCAGACACCCTGAGCTCCCACGGGGCAGTGTCCCCCCCGTTCCTGCCTGAGCTCCTCTGATGTGCTCCAGCGATAAGCTCGGGCCAGGGAAGGAATGTGTGCTCGCTCAGGAGATGCTGCCGACAGCTGTTGGGAAACTCCCGAGGAATCATCCGCAGCTCCAGCGACACAGCTCTCGGCAGTTTCGGTTCGTTCCCGCTGCCACACCCCAACTCCCAATTATGTTCTCTGGTCCTAGGAATGAAATCCAGCTATTTCTTCCTATACACAGAAACTTTTTTGGAGCTTTTACCTATTCTGAGCTTTGTTTCTGTGTGTTTTGGGCTGGAGGGAGGCCCAGCATGGCAGGCAGGGCAGACACCATGGCTGGGCACAGCCAAGGCTCTGCCAGCGCCCAGCGCTTTGTCTTTGACTAAAACCACTCTGGGAAGTCTCTCCACATCTGCCTCCAGCTTTCTGGAGATATCACTGGAATGCTGCTGGCTTTCCTGATGCTGGGTAAGGAATATCCAAGGAGGCAGAGATAAGCAGAGACATCTTTTCAACAGAAATAAGAGCAATAAAGTGATGGATAAATCCACAAACACTTGGACAATTCAGTCCTTTGGTGAATGGGATCATTTACCTGCCATACCAAAATCTATTTCAATTGGCATTCTATTTCAGCAAGAGTTTGAAGTCCCTTTTCCCTGGTGAAGTAGGCTTGGAGAATTTCTTTGCAGGGAATGGTTGGCTTCAGAAAGCTGAGGAATGCCTGTCCCTTGCTCCATGGCCACTGGAAAGGGGCTCCCAGGGAGAGGTCCGAGGGTCCAGAGTCTCAGCAAAACATCTCATGAAAATAAGCTCAGCCTGGCTTTTGATGTCAAAAGTGTGAAAAGATTCCTAGTTTTTACTTTCCCTGTCTAGTTAAGATTTGGAAATTTTACTGACAGAGAAACTCTAGTTTGTACCAAATCCACCTTCTGCAAGCCCAGGCACTGGGCAGGACTGCTCTGCAGCTCTATCAGCAACTCTGCCTTTGTATGTGCCAGCACAGCAGTCCCAAAGCTCTGATTAGACCACAGCACATATTGACAGAGAAATTGGCCACAGGATGTTTCCACTCCCATCCATGGTGTCAAAACCACCCTTTCCCAGTAACAATTACAATCCATAATGAGGAAAAGTGCAGAAATTATCTTTCACTGAACAACAGGAAATATTTAAAGCACTTTTACCTTCCTTTGCACTCGCCACATAATGAAACAAATCCTTTGTGAATTACTGGAGAGCCACAATCATATATGAAGAACCTTTCATCCATGTCCATTAAAAGATCCCTCCTTGGTCTCACTTGTCTCGTAGCAGAGTGTTCCAGATTTGTCATTTCACCAACGGAGAGATTTAAAGGTTAATCTCTGTGTCTCTGATCTTTCCACAGAGATCTTACATCATTCCTCATACATCATATGAGAAGCAAACTTAGTATTTCTTCTTTCTTTGTCATCTTACATATTCCAACCTCAGCACCTTGCATGAAAACTGCTTATTCAACTCAAAATAAAATGAAAATAAATTAATGAGAGATAAAGAGCTCTTTGATGCAATAACCTTTAATGATTTCTTCCTGGTGTGTAATTTAGGACAGTGTTTTTCCTGGCTTAATGCTGTAAGTTTGCATCATAAACAAAAAGCTGATGATTCATAAAACATTATTGCTAATGTATTTTTGAAATTAGCAAGAGACATGTAAAGTATCTTCCTTGTCTACCAGGCTTCTTGAAAGGAAACTTCCCTTTGAGAAATTATTCTTGGCACCAATGGCTGGAGTAGCCAGCCTTATGGGAAGAAGGAGCAGTGGTGACACCCACTGTGGAAGGTATAAATAGGGATTGGCGGCCACGGACAGCTCGCAGTCTGATTCCATATCACGCTGTGCATCTTGCTTTGGGCTTCTGCTTGCCTTTCCAACCGCTGTCGCCATGAGTTGCAACATTAAGGAGACTATTACTGTATCTAGCAAAGGCAGGAGCAGTGGTGGCAGCTGCATCATTGGTGGTGGTGGTGGAGCACGGATTTCTTCCTATGGGATAGGCAGTGGCAGAGGTTTTTCTGGAAGGAGCTACTGCGGTGGAGTGAATTATGGAGGGGGACTGAGTGTTGGTAGCTTGGCTGGTGGGAGCTATGGAGGTGGCAACTGCTATGGCAATGGCCTGGGGTTTGGCCTCGGAGGAGGGGTGGTTGTTGGGGGTCTCGGTGGCGACTGCTTGCTGTCGTCCTGCGATGAGAAGGTCACCATGCAAAACCTCAATGACCGCCTGGCCTCCTACCTGGACAAGGTGAAGTGCCTGGAGAAGGAGAATGCTGAGCTGGAGTGCAGGATCAGGGAGTGGTACGCGACCCAGGGCCTCTGCTGTGAGCCCCGCGACTACAGCTGCTACTACAAAGAGATTGAGGATCTTCAAAACCAGGTAATGCCCTTTGGGTTGTTCCTCCCATTGAAAGCCTCTTGCTGGATTTGTGTTTAGAACCTGCTGCAGTTGTTGGGGGGAAGTTTGGTGCTGCTGAATGCCTTTGCAACAGAAATGTTGGCAAGTTCCCCTATGACATTGCTGAGTGTGGGAGCACATCAAGGATGGGTGCTGCAAGGGGATACAGGTGGGACAATGCTCTGGACAAGGGAAAGAATGCTTTGGTACATCTTGTTTGGGCTATACAACTGTAAGCAGGATATTACCAGTGTGTTCTGAGGGAATGCAGTGGTGTCAGCCACATAGGAAAAGCAAAGCGAAGAGAGCTATGGAGCAAGGGCAAAACATACACATTAAATGCTTTATCAAATGAAACACAAATTCTAGGTGAGAAAAGCTGAGTATTGCAACTAATTGTCACAGCAGCACAAATAGCTGCACACTAATAAATGCACAATAAAAGCTGATCCTAAGGCTTAAAGACACCTTCCAAACATCTTCCCTAAAGTTCCTTAAGTCTGAAGCCCAAACACTCCAGCTCGAGTATCAGCTGGGGTTTAGTCACACAAGGAACATTCTTTAGGTTCACTTTGTGCAGCATCTTTGGAATTTGGCTTCAGATCTTGAAACTGGGATGCCCCACCTCAGAAGTCTTTAATTCCCAGCCTCTATAAGGTTGATCTCTTTTCTTTATTGACTATGAGAAGAGGAGGCAAATACTCCTCCTTCGACTTCTCTGCTCAAGCGACAAGGTTACTTAAGTAAGAAGGTAACAGAAGAGAACTGTGAACAGCTACTGCCTAATTGCAATGCAGAAAGACCTACAGAGTAGAACAGGAGAGAAGGATCTCTCAAGGTCTGCTGTTTTCCAGATTGTCTGTGCAACCATTGATAACAACAAGATCATCCTGGACATCGACAACAGCAGGATGGCTGCTGATGACTTCCGAGTGAAGTGAGTGTCCCTCTCTGAACCCACTGCCTCCCCCTGCTCCTTCCCACTAATTACAGAGGCTCCAGACACGTCTCCCCACACCACCGTGGTAGGGCAGGATGATGAAAGACATTTTGCTCCTGGTCACCAGCCCTCTCTTAATTAGTGTTGTTGGGTAAAACATTTAGCAACAGCATTTGTGGTGAGGCTGGGGATGGGCAGCACAGGGAGTGGTCCATTTCCACCCCAGACCAGAATAGATGGGATCAGCAAAGCAGAAATGCAGCTGAGTAAGTGATACCAAATACACAGTGAGCAGGAGCAGGGAAAAAACAGGTGAAGAAGAAAAGCTTTCACATAACAGCCATGAAGTGGGGCAGAAATCCAAGGCACAGTGCATTCAGCATGGACAGCAAAACGCAGGTCAGAGCAGGGAGCTGGGAAAGGTGATCTGGGCACAAACAGAGCCATGTAGGATGTTTCCATCCTGAGCCTGTGCTTTCCCTCCCTGCAGGTACGAGACGGAGCTGGCGCTGCGCCAGAGTGTGGAGGCCGATATCAACGGGCTGCGCCAGGTGCTGGACCAGCTGACGCTGTGCAGGTCCGACCTGGAGGCACAGCTGGAGTCGCTGCGGGAGGAGCTCTGCTGCCTCAAGAAGAACCACGAGGAGGTAGGTCCTGCCCTGTCCCTACAAGCACCATGGCTGAAAACATTGCCTACACCACTGTGCTCTGAGTTTAAAAGACCATCCACTTTCACAGCACACCTTCCCCACCAACACCTGCTGGGGCCCAGACCCCTCTGTCTGGGGGCAGATGGGAACTCTGGCAGGGATGGTTGCTGATCCTGGGGCTGTGCTGTCACTGGGAGTGCCAGAGGGAGGAAAGTTGCTGCTGAGTCCAGTGGATGAGAATATAAATTACCCAACAGATTTGTTGGGAAAACACTTGCACCACCTTCCAGTGCCTTTCACAGCCCCAGCCGGGAGGCAGCTCTCCCAGGGAGGGCAGTTCTTGGCCACTGAGCTCTGCTCTCCAGTGCTGCACTCCAAAAGCCAGTTTGATCTGACCTGGGATTTATTTCCAGGAGATGAACTGCCTGAGAAAACAATCGACTGGAGACGTGAGTGTGGAAGTCAATGCCTGCCCTGGACCAGATCTCAGGCAAATCTTGGAGGATTTGAGGTGCCAGTATGAAACATTGATCGCGCGGAACCGCAAGGAAGTCGAGGATTGGTACGAGTGCAAGGTAAGTGACACACACATGAACCAAACTGACACACCCCCCCAGGGCTCAGGAGCCTTTCAGAGACCAGACATGGAGAAAATAAGCAGTTCTTCCTTCTCAGTGAAGCCCAAGAGCAGCACTCATTATACCCTGTGTTCCCCAGGAGCAACAGGCCTGTCTGACCAGTTTGTTATGTCTCATCTAGAACATCAGAATTTGCCACAAGGCCTTGTGGTGTGTTGTTGGAACACAGATATTCCACATTTGGATTAAAGAGACTTACTAGCCACAGGGTAAATGGGATTTGTAAAATGAACAAGCAGAGGAGCTGGCAGGGAACGCTCTGTGCACAGAGAACCTGCCCTGTGCCCTTTTTCTTCTCCTGAACACTCACTGTGTTCTGCTCCTGTAAAACCAAGTCTGATGTACCCTGATATTCCCTGAAGCTCTTTCCCCTGGATTGGTGATTTCAGATTGAGGAGGTGAATCGGGAGGTTATCACAAGTGGTCAGGAGGTGGAGACGTGCAACAACCAGGTGACTGAACTGAGACGCCAATTGCAAGCCCTGGAAATCGATCTGCAAGCTCAGCTCAGCCAGGTGGGTGATGAGCTGAGAGCTCTGACATGGTCACTGCTGGGTTTCTTGGTGTGAACAGCCAGACCCACTGACCAGCATGATGGTGGTGAATGGCTCCTTCATTTTCAGACTGGAAATTACAAACTTCAGGATGACACTTAAAATGAATGGTTTTTCTTTGCTTGTCTTATCAGAGAAATAATTTGGAATCCTCTCTGGCTGAGACTGAGTGCCAGTACAACTCCCTCCTTGGTGAGCTACAGAACCAGATCACGTGCGTGGAGCAGCAGTTGGCTGAAATAAGAGCGGAAATAGAGTGTCAGAACCAGGAGTACAAGACCTTACTGGACGTCAAGTGCCGTCTGGAGCAGGAGATCCAGACCTACCGGTGCTTGTTGGAAGGAGGACAGCAGGACCTCATGTATGTACATCTCTCAATCCACTAGAGAATACATAAAAATATCACAAATCTCTATTACAGGTTGGGAATCCAGCCTGACCTTTAGTCCTTCTTAATGCTTTCATTGAGATGAAGAAGTTGTCTTATGAGCAACTTCACTGTGATGAACATTCAAATCAGAACTAAATGTCACTCCCTGGGCTCTGCAAAGCAGAGTTACCAAATCTGTTAATTGCTGGTGACAACAGTGTCACTCCTGGCACCATGATAGTCTTTTCTCTACAGTGAGATGGGTGAGAACTGTCAAAACAGGAATTAATGGCAATGCAATTCCATGCCAAGGGGGAGCAAAAATGCAAAGCAACTATGAAAGTGATAGAAAATGTCATGTAAAATGCTCTAACCCTTATAAAGGACATGGTGAGATACTTTGTGTCATGCAGTCAGTCAGCAGTGACACATAATTCCCTATTTGTCTCACCAAATTTATCCCACTAGTCACGGAGGAGGAATCGGAACTGGCGGAGGGGTCATTAGGACGAGCCACACCTACACAACCACCTCAGCTGCCCATTGCCAGCCCCAGGTGCCACCCTGCAAGACTGGAGACATACAAGGTAAGGGCCCTGTGTTCACAGCAGGAAATCTGCCTTTGTTCTGTTTGCTCCTGAGCACTAAGGCCAGGACACAGCACATTCCTAGGACATGTCACTGGCATCCTCTCAGAGTCACTGTGCTACAGTGCTGGTGTCACTGAGAAACAGGTTTAAAGAGAGCTTGGACTGAACATGGGGCTGCAGGGGAAATGAGGCATAAAGGGAAGATCTGGAGGGAGAAGTAAAGAAGATGACTCAAAGCTCAGAAAAAGAGTCTGGAAGGAGTGAAAAGAAGAGTAAATCTATAACTTCACAAGTGAAAATTCTGATTAAAACAAATTATTTAGGGAATTTCTGGAGTTTCCTGTGTTGCTGCCAACTGTTCCAGCTTAGCAGTATATTCTAGAAACAGGGGCACTACACAGACCCAGTTCCTGTTATTTGAAGGATTTTACCTCTGTTTCAGTCAAATAATGCTGCTGTGTTTTCTCTCCAGTGACCTGCAGGAGGATTTGTGATTAAGGAGGAACAGACTGGAAGGTGACAGGGAAACCCACAGACAAACCCAGAGCACTCCGTGTTCACTGCACCTCTGTGCAGAGAAAGTAGAAGTAACTCAGCGACGCTTGGCCACGTAGCTAAAGGGGTGTCAGGAGCCCCCTTGTCTGTTCTGCTCTTCTGTTCTGCAATGCTGTAACCTCTAAGAATTACCTGAGTTAGTCAGGGTCACTAATATACCTGCTGCTGAAAAATGTCTCTAATAAAACTTTGCTTCTGCCTGATGCAATCAAGAACCTGTGTGTGAAACTGAGCTCCTTTAGAACACCACATGCTGAGCCATGGGCTTAAGGGGCACCTAAACTGGGTGGGATCATCCTGCACTGGGAACAAAGCTGCTTTGCCAGTGGGAGCCAGAGAATGGCCTCTCTGACCTGGCAGGTCTTGTCCAGCTCCTCCCAGTCACTGACTGAGGCAGATGTTGCCTGTTCTTGTATGACATAAGAGGAGTCAGCCAGGCCAGAGAAGCTGGAGCTCTGTCAAGGAAAGGACTACAGGGATCAGTGACAGAAATTCCCATGCCCAAGCTCAGGGTGGTGTGTATCCATACACAGGTACTGGCTGTGCACATCTCCAGCTGCTCTCCAGATGTGTCAGGAGTTAAACTGTGAGGTGAGCTGGTGCTGATATCAACCACACACATCTCAGCAGCTCAGCACTGCAGTCACCCAGGGAGAGGTGTCTCCTGGCCCCACCTGGCCCCTGGATTTGTGCACTGTGAGCATTTCTGGGTGTTGCTGCCCCTCGGCAGAGAGAATATCCCACACCCCCCCATGTGGGACCTCTGCCTGGGAAGGGGGACCCTGCGAGGACAGTGCCCCTTCTCCTGGGTGCCTGTCAGACCACATGCTGAGGTGACAGTGCTCAAATGTTCTCAGCAATCTCCTCTGATGGAAACAACCAAGGAGTGGTTGGACCCCCACAGCGGTGCAGAGACACTCACAGGATGGGAAAAGCAGATGGCCTGAAAGCCTTTTTTGTCCCTTGTATGACATGGCACAAAGATTTCTCACACCTAAACACGTGCCAAATATTTTAGAGTACTTTGCTGAGAAATTTAAAAACATTTGAAACACACAAGCAAATGCATTCCCCAAACCCGCTCCCGACTGTGCCACACACGTGGGAAAGGGCATTTCTGCCCCCGCTCCGGCGGGTTCTGCGCCGCAATAAGCCGGGAGAGGGCACGGGCAGATGGAGGGCGGATTCTGGCTGTGAGGAAGCGGAGCAGGGACGAGAGTGATCCCTGGTGGCAGGAGGCGGAGGGCGCGGGCAGCTCCATCGCAGGCGCTGCGATATCGGCTCCGGGAAACAAACCGAGAGTTCTGCCGAGGCAAAACCCCGGAGCTGCTGCTCGCTCCTCCCCGCCGAGGAGTTCGGCTGAGCGGCGTGAACAGATCCCCCGGAGTGAGGGACAGATCCTCATCGGAACGGAAATCCTGGGAATCTGAGCTTTCACTTCTGCTGCCATCGGCCCTGAGTGCCTTTCCCTCCCGTACCACAGAATGAAAGAGCAACATGAAGCGCCTCTGAAAATATTTACACTGGGTTGGGTTTCGTTGTTTGCTTTTTCACAGAGAAAAGAGAAATTTAAAATGCTTCTACCGGGTTTGTTTTGTTCCGTTTTGTTTTGTTTTTCCCAGAGGACGGAGAAATTGAACACGTGTTTGCCTGAGAACACAGGGCAAAATTGACCTATCCAAAACCTGCTATTGACCTATCCAAAAACCAGTTTGGACCGAGACTGAAGCAGAGGTTTTCCACGAGCACTGTATTGATATCAGGAAAAAAACCACTTAAGAGCAGGTGGAATAAATAATAATCCTGATATGCAAATGCTTCTTATGCTGAGGAACAAGGAAATGGAGAAAGTGCCTGGGAAGTCGTGGCACTTCGCAGCTCTGCCCGTCAGGGGTCAGCTGTTCCCAGCCGGCACCTCCGAACGCAACGCCGACCCGTGGGTGTCCTGCCCCGAGCCCTGCTCTGCCCCGGCGTGGAAACTCGGCATTACCCGAGACTGAGCGCCGAGACTGATTCAAGGAGAGCCCACATATTCTAAGAAGTCCGGAGGAGACATCAAACTGGGCTAATCCCGTCTGTGGCTAAGTGGAAGTAGTTGCCGGTAGCCATTCCAACATAAGTATGATAGTATGTGATTAAAATAGTATGTATATAAATAAATATAAAATTATATAAAATCATAGACATTTATAAAAAATGTAAATGTATACAAATGCTGAGTACAAATGTAATTATGCACATTCTACAGCAGTTTCAGCCCTGCCCAGGCCCCCTGCCCTGCGCC
>VWZD01006552.1:11801-182134 GCA_013396695.1 Sakesphorus luctuosus | reverse complement strand
CGGTTCACCGCACGGGACCTCTGGAGGTGCCGGAGCTGAGAACTGCCCGTCCTGGGCTGCGGGTGCTCTCTAGAGGGCACTCGGCTCCCACCGAGCTGCAGGGGCGAGCGGCAAACCCGGGGCTGGGGGCTTGGCTCATTCATGCCCTGCCGGCAGAGATCTCGCTGCGGAAAACGCGGCACACGCTCCGAGCCCTGACATCCTCCTGCAGCTCCACCGGGACTTAATGCTCACACTCCTTCTGAGGTCGACACGACCCCGTTCTCTGTGTGACTGCTGAGGGGCTGCACAGGTGCCCTCCAGTCCCCCCCCATACCCCAGGTGTCCTCCTGTCCCCCCCCCCATACCCCAGGTGTCCTCCTGTCCCCCCCAGGTGTTGTCCCGTGTGGGGGTGTGTGGGACAGATGCCAGGCTGAAACTCACTCACTGATTTGCTAATACCTGTTTATGTTTTCCAACAGCACCAGAATATTTTGCATGGTGTTGTTAGGTGGGAGCACAGCGAAACTCAGGGTCTACACAGGAGTTGTAAATGTGCTGTAATGACCCTTTGCTAAGGCTCTTGCCAAGGGAGCAGTATCATCTAAGACCCCAGAGCCAGCTGAGCCAAGGGCTGCTTAGACCCAAAATGAAGTAGTTCCCAACCAAAAGGTTTGTGCTCTGAAAGTCTTTTATGGCTCTGACTCACCTAATTGCTGTTCCTATCACAACCACCATCACTTGGTTGGGTGGTGGAGCTTTTGAAGGTGCCCTTTAAGGTTTCATCACTACTCGGCTCTGCAATAGCGAGTGAGTAACAGATCAGGCAGAAAGGAGGGATGTGCTGGATGGGGCACTCCTGACTGCCCTGCCCTGGGGGGCAGCACGTGGACTCCCCATGCCGAGTCCAGCCGTGACTGACCACTGGATGAACGTGCTGTGTGTAGAGCACTGGACACAACAGGGACAGTTCCAGGGAGATTCCCTGTGCCCACACACCGCGGGCTGTGGGCGGATGCCAGGACTTACACCCTGCGTTGCAGAAGACAGTGAGAGAGGTGGGGACTTTCTCACTTCAAAACAGATATTTTAAAACCCTTCACTTAAAAAAAAGAAAAAGCCTAAATATGCTTTGGCATCAGGGAATCACAAAAGCCCTCTGAGATCCTCGAGTCCAGCCCTCCTCCAGCACTGCCAAGGCCACCACTTGCAGAAGGTGTTCACAGAATTCTCTGAGCTCTAGAACCACACTGTGTTTTGACTTGTGGGAATGAACCAAAGCTCACTGGTGAGGAGCCCCCTGCCAGGAGAACAGGGCACCATCTCTTCACAGAATTATTTCTGATGACAAAAATGCATTTAGAGAAAATCATTCAGGTCACTAGAAATTGTTGGAGCTGACAATATATTCAACCCCAAATATTTCTGGATAGAACTGCTGCCAGGCACCCACAGCTGAGTTAGTGGGGCAAAAAAGATCCAAAGCACGTTCTGTCCTCACTACAGAGCGAACAATTGGGAATTGCTAAGTGGGAATTACTTTTTACTTAGAACTCTCAGCTAATCCACTTATTAAAATAATAAACACATTTGACTCCAATATGTTACAACTGATCTAAATCACATTTTTCACTTTTCAAACACTCAGCTTTTTATTAGCAAAAGGGAAAAACCCTCCTAATTTCAATTTTAGGGGAGAGGAGAACAGTTTTGTGCTAAGTGTCAGGCAGCTGAGCCCCACTGGGAGGAAGAGCAGCGTGCAAACCAGAGCGGTGTTCACCCTGCACCAGTCACACTGCAGGGCCTGGCTTTCTTCTCCACTATGGAGAAATCCTACAGGATTATCTGGTGTTAATAAATCTGTCTGATGATAATATAATGGGAGGTAGTTTACAGCATATAATTATGAGTCATATTCCCCAGGTAGATATTTCGTAGTTTTTCCCTGTGTAGCAACATAAGCAAATTGAATTTTCATAAGACCTGACCAGAAGGAGGAAGGATGAAAAATGATCTCTCTGAAGCCCAGAAAGGGTGGGCACCAGTCCAGGTGTGCCCCCAGATGTGCTCAGCAGCCCCAGCGGTTTGTCCCAAACACCTCAGTGTGGGGAGAACATGAATGTGGAGCTGGGAAAGGTGGTGCCAGGGGGCCGAGAGGAGCCGGGGTGCCCACTGACCCCCCAGCCTGGGCTGTCCCCCAGCCCACCACGGCCCCATGGCAGCCTCACCCCTTCCTGCTGCCACACACCCAAAGGAAAAGGCTCCATCCTCCCCAGCTCTGCTTCAGCCAAAGCACATCTGAGTTCTGTGGAGCACTCGGGAATTCTGCCATTGAAGTGCCAGGTGAGCCCTTCAGGCTTAAATAGTCCACCCTCCACCTCGGGCAGGAGCTGGGAACAGTTTCATCACAGGAAAAGGGAGAGGCCTCATTGCAAACTACTGTGGGGCCACCTGCCTCCAAGGCATCTTCCTCCTCCTCCTTCTCCTCCACCACCCCTATTCTGACTCTGACCAATTTTTGGCTCTGCTGCACTGAGCAGCCTCAGCCCCAGATTTCAGAATGTTTTGCTGTCCCATTTCACTGGGGATCCTTCCAGTTCCTGCAGAGTTTATTGCAATGCTAAGATTTCCCAGCCCTCCAGCTGCACTTCAGCAGCATCTCTAGATTTTGCTGGAAACATTGTCTAAGATCACCCAGGAAGCAAAATGTGTTGCAAGGGCCTGGACGATCCTATGAGCCATAAGGAAATTACCACCTCATACAGCAGCTTCCACCTTACAGCATCTCTGAACTAAAACATTCCTTTCAGGAAGCATTTGTTCAGTAACTTCTATCTCTGATCCTGGCCAGGATTTCCAGTCATCAGGGTTCTTCAGTTTTAAAGAGCTAAGCTTCACTCTTGAGGTATGTTGCCTGCACAAATTCTAGGGGAAAAATAGCATTAAATGTTCATTTCATGTATTAAACATAAAGCTTTTAAGTTCCACACCAGCATCCTCACTGATATTCAAACCATCCAAAGATGTTCTTCTGTGAAGGGAAGATGGGAAGCTTGGTCCACCTGAAAGGAATGACTGATACAAAAGGTGTAATAAACACCTTTCCAGAAAAAAAAACCAAACAAACCCCCAAAACAAACCCTTCTGCAGAATTATACAGAGAACACAGATTTATACCCTATGTATCAGGGCTGTCAGCAGCTGGAAGCAACAGTTAAACAGGACAGAATCAAATGGCTCCATGAGCCAGAGCAGCTGGAAGTACACAAAAGAATTTTGTTTACTCTGAGAGAAAAGGGTTTCTCACTGTAATGAGCCAAAATTATCCCCCGTACTACATCAAATGTTGTAATGAACCATGTAAATTCCTAAATCCAGGGGAGACCTTGCTCCTTGGACGTTTCAGAGATGAAGTGGAGCAGAGGATGGAACGTGAGGTGTGTCCTGCTGTGTGGGCCAGGGTGTGCTGGGAGGTGCCTTCACTGAAAGCTGTTTCCACAAACACCTGCTGTAAATCCATAACAAACAAACCTCTCAATTAGCAACAACCAACAGCACAAAGGCTGAGTGAGAAAACAGTAATATCCCAAATCAATACAGGGTGTCACATAAGGAGTTCCACCTCTGAGGTGTGACAGGTGACACACTGGGATTTGCTCAGGACCACGTGCCTGGCAGGAGGACAGGAGTGAGAGGCACCCAGGGGAGAAATGTCACTGTCTGAGGTTCAGGGTGCTGGGAGACCTCACAAGTATTGGGCAAAGATATGATCTTATCTTGGGCAAGATAGAAAGTATTTCCTACTTTGGGTCATGCTGTGTCTGTGGATGGAAAACAAATCTGAAGGAAAAATGCTATTTGATGTAGTTTATTGACTTAATCCCCAAACCAGCAACTTCACCCCTCTCCTCCAAGTCTGTTTGTATTTGCACTGCATGGGGAAAACATCCAGATGAAATTGTGAATTCCCTTCAGAATGAGAATATGAGGTCTGGCACTCCCAGCAATGTCAGGAAAGACCAGCCCAGGGCCAGAACACTTTCCCAGGTCTCTCAACCATCCTGTACCTGCATTTGCTCCAAGCACATGAAGGGATATTCCCTGACACAACCTACCACACTTCCATTCCTCACAGCCTGACACAGAGCTGTTCTGCCATTGTTATAATGCCATTTTCCATAATTAAATTGTTATTTATAAAACACAATTGTTGAGGTGTGATCAGAATAATTGCTGACACGTGACAATTGCCAATGTTCTCTGAGTTTTTATGAGACATTACAAAGAAGTCAGAGTGGTTCATTGTACTTACAACACACATCCTGTGACAGGCTTTCCAAAGGCATAAAGCAATAAAGGACTAGAAATAAGGAGCAAAGGATAAATATAAACCTATGAAAATATCAGTTAACTATAAAAACACCAGCCAGAATTCCTTGGGAAATATCTGAGCATTAGAAGAGAGACAGGAACATCCATCACTGCCCTGTGTTGTGGCAGAGGGTTGTTGTGCTGAGAGGGATGTGACCAGGACAAGGTGAGTGGGATGAGTTTCTTTCGGATGACTGTAAGTCAGTGCACTAGATCTGCCCAAAGATCTCCCTAATTCAGAGCCACCCAACAGAAATTACATGTTCTGCATTAATAAACAAATGGTCACAAACACTTAGAGGAAAGGTTAAGCTTCCTGACACTGCCAAGCATGTCCCTTTGGCAAATTACGGCTTGCAGATACACATGGAAAACGGGTACTCCCTCCCACGGCGACACCCTCTGTCTCAGGTATAAATGCAGAGGAGGCCAGTGGAATGTGGAGCTATGATTCCAGGACAACTGTAAAACCAGTCTTGAGTGTTCACCTGAGTTTTCTGCTGCTGCCACGATGAGCTGTGGCTCGAAGCAGCCCCTGAAAAGCTGCCTGCGAGGGAGCGGCGGTGGCAGTGCTGGTGGAGGGGGCAGCGGAGGGGGCAGCTCACATTCCTCGGCCTCCTCGAGGGGAATCTCCTCCAGGAGCAGCGCTGGGGGGAGGTTTTCTGGCAGCAGTTGTGGCGGAGGAAGCTCCCGGAGCAGCTGTGGTGGGGGAGCTGGTGGGTATGGGAGCATCAGGCGCAGTAGCTACGGAGGAGGGATGAGCAGCCTCAGCTGCGGAGGAGCGATGGGTGGGGGATACTGTGGAGCGGGAATGGGAACAGGCTTCAGGTCAGGGGGCAGTGGGTTTGGTGCTGGTTATGGGGGATGCTTTGGTGGAGGTGGTGCCGCTTTCAGTGGTGGCAGCTTTGGCTTTCATGGAGGGAGTGTGGGAATCCTCTCCAACGACGAGAAGCTGACCATGCAGAGCCTCAATGAGCGCCTGGCCTCCTACATGGAGACTGTCAGGAATCTGGAAAGGGAAAATGCTCAGCTTGAACAATTAATCAGGGAGTGGTACCAGAAGCAAGGTCCTACTGGCCCAAAGGACTACAGCCAGTATTATGGACAAATTGAAGAACTCCAAAACCAGGTAGGATGTTCTCTGCTGGAGAAGTTTAAGCACTGGCAGACTGAGAGGTTCTCAGGGAACGTCTTCCCAACATGTTGTTTCTCTTCTAGATTGTGGCTGCAGCTGTGGAAACCCACAAGGTGCTTTTGGACCTGGATAACACAAAGATGACTGCAGAAGACTTTAGAATAAAGTAAATATATATTCCCCTTTTCCAGCCACTGACTTCCTTCCTCCTGCTTTCCTGAACTTCATAAATTTAGTCCATAAACAAATATCCATCCACAGGGACTTGGGTTCATTCTGGTTCTATGGCAGCACAACTGAAATAATTTGTGAAACTTCAAAATTTTCAAAATTTCTAGAATGCTGCCTATGGCTGCAGAGCCAGAGCTCACAAAAAGCTTTATTTTTAAGGAAATAAGAATAGTAATTTTCTGTCACTGAAAGTAAAGTGAAGCAGATGGATGGAATCTGCACAAAGTTGCAGGTAAAAGAGATGATGAAAGAGATCACAGAATACATTTTAATATTAAAGTTCAGCATTAATATTACACTTTAAATGTATTAAGTATAAAGAATAATAACTTCATGTCATTTAGTAATATTAATGTTAAATATTAAATACTGTCTGAGGATTTCCTGATTCTGCTGGTTGAGAGATGCTGCATGTTCCAAAGTACAGACACAAAAGCAGACATTGATACTGGAATAGATGAACCATTCCAGAAAAAAAAGTCAGTAGGAGGACTGGGATGGCAGGAGTAGGGCTGAGCTCTCTGCACGTCCCTGGCACAGGTACGAGACCGAGTATGGGCTGCGGCAGAACGTGGAGGCTGATCTGAACAGCCTGCGGCCCCTCCTGGACAGCCTGACCCTGGGCAGGTCCGACCTGGAGATGCAGTTTGAGTCTCTGAAGGAGGAGATCATCGACCTCAAGAAGAACCACGAGGAGGTAAGAGCAAAAAAACCAACAAAACCCACAAAGTGGAGGTGTGGGGAGGGGCTGCAGGTGAAATCCTCTGCATGAAATACCCGCCAAGGGGCAGGGCCAGGCTGTGCCAGGGTGCCCTGAGCTCAGCCCCTCAACAAGCAATGACTGTAACTGCAACACAAACCCCACCAGAATATACACATGTATGTTGTTGAAAGCCTCTGTTTGTGTTCATTGTCCTGGGCCTGGGTTTTCTCTGCAGGAAATGAAGCAGCTGCAATCCCAGTCCAGTGGGGATGTGAATGTGCAGGTGAACTCTGCCCCAGGAGAGGATCTGCTGAAAAAACTCAATGACCTGAGACAAGACTATGAAGCCATTATTCAGAAGAACCGTGCAGAGGTTGAGAAGTGGTATGAAAGCAAGGTAAATTGTGACAGTTGGAATGTTCATGTTAAAAACACCAACTTTTGGTAGGAACTTCCGATATGGAATGAGACAGCATCCATTGCTTTTAGGAAATAATGACAGAATCCCTTTGATCAAAATGAAGAAAATCACAAGGGTGCTTGAACTGCTCTGGCAGAGCCACACAAGCAAGTTTAACAGTCCTATATTACCAGTGGCCCTTCTGCAACTTTGAGTTTCCACCTGAATTATTTGCTGCTGCCACTATGGGCTGTGGCTCCAAGCATGCCCCAAAAGCTGTTCCAGACGGTCCCAGGATAAACTGCCATGTTGGCATTGCAAGTAAAACTCAGAAACTCCAATTCTGTACATTAATTTTTCAGATGGAGGAAGTGAGTCAGCAAGTCCACTCAAGTGGCCAGGAAGTGGAATCAAGCAACAAAAAGATCTCTGAGCTGAGACGTGAATATCAGAGCCTGGAAATTGAGCTGCAGTCACAGATCAGTCTGGTGGGTAATGATTGCTCCTGGTCCTTGGATACACAGAGAACTCGGGGGTTGCTGGAGGGGCAGGAGGTTGGCTGTGGCTGTCACAACAGCCAGTGAGGATGCTTTGTGCCCCTGACACCATGTGAGATGTTCCTCATTTGGGGCACAGGAACGATCTGATCCTGCCACCTTCCCACCAACACTGCATGTTGCTTTCCTCCCTTTGCAGATGGAGTCTTTGCAGTCCAACCTGGAGGACACGGAGCGCCGCTATAACATGCAGCTGCAGCAGATGCAGGGCGTGATCGGGCCCCTGGAGGAGGAGCTGGCCAGCATCCGCTGCGAGATGGAGAGCCAGAACGAGGAGTACAAGATGCTGCTGGGCATCAAGACCCGCCTGGAGCAGGAGATCCAGCAGTACCGGGCCCTGCTGGAGAAGGGGCAGCACGGCCTGAGGTACAGAATTAGGTAATGACATCAATTAATTAACTTGCCATTACTACAATGAGGGGAGGAGGAAAGCAGAGATGTTTATCTTAGGAACTGATGTGACTGATTAACCATCAACACATTTACTACAACCACAGGAATTCACAGAGAATCCAAATCTGAGCTGGCAGCTGCAAAGCTGTACTTTTACAAAAGTATTTAGAATTATAATTTGCCATTTCTTCCCCCAAGCATCATGAGGAAGTGCCATTATCTGGGAAAATGCAAGGTAAGAAGGAGTTAACAAGCCTCTTCCTCCTTACAGCCATTCAGAGGAAGGAGCTGGTGGTGGATCTTCAGGAGGAGGAGGAGGTCATGGAGGAGGAAGCAGTGAAGGAAGAACTGGAGGATCCTATGGAAGATCTTCCTCTTCTGAAAGTGGAGGAGGAGGGAGTGGAGGAAGAACAGGAGGTGGAATCTGTGGTAAAACTTCAGGTGGAGGAGGTGGCAAATCCTGCCTGTCCCGCTCTTCATCCTCCCAGTCACAGCCTGGCAACTCTTCTGAAAGCCCAGGTAAAAATGGAATAAAAAAGTACATCCTGTCATTCATGATTCTTTCTGAATAGCAGGAAAGGATATGACAACTTCCACCCTGGAAATATTTTGCCATTTTTTCCCAGTTGTGTTTTAAGGCCACTCTGCCATCTGTTCTTTGTCAGTAACAAATTGACACGGCAGCGTTTGCACAGAGACTCAGCTGAAGAGGACGGCATGAAGGGTTGTGTAGAAAGAGGAAATGAAGGGGGAAGAGGGAAAATGATGCCCAGTCCAAAGCATGCAGGGACATAGGGAAGTCAGTGGTTAGAAATGTAGCTGGTGTTAAGGAGGGATGGTTAAAAAACAGGGTAGAACACTTGGAACACCCCAGATGTTCAAAATACAAGGAGCATTGGCTGCAAAATACTCAAGTGGCAAAAGACAGGGAGTGACCAAAAGGTCTGATCCGTGTCTGATTTCCTGGCTGTGGTTCCAGGAGGTGCTGAAAACATGAAGCTCTGCCTGGAAGGGAACAAAACTCTGGAGAGAGGAGCAACCATGGAGGAAGTGTCTGAAGCCATAAAACACATGAGACTGGGTAAGGCTCTGGGTTCTGACAGCACCTCAGACAAATGCCTGAAAATGGGGAAAATTAACAGGAAGTTGGAATTTTTAGAAAGGTTCACTTCCACTTTGGATTTATTATGATAAGATGGAAAATGATCCTGCTTTGAGGCTTCAGCAGTCTCTGTCAGTCAGTCTGTCTCCCAAACACACCGTAGACTGACAGTCATGATTGAGAGCTGGCTCTTGCCCAAAGGGCCTGAAGCCATCAGTGCAGACAGCAGGAACAGTGCACACTCCCTCCTGCTGCTGAGAGCAAAGGCAGTGAATTCAGAAGGGTTTTGGGTCATGATATTTGGGAAAATTTTGTTTTAAAAATGCCTACATAGGCTTTGCAAACTCCTCTGTAAAAATTCACTCCTCTGATCAAACATCCCTTCTGACCTGCAACACTGACATTATTAATGTTTAGTAGGCATGATTAAAACATATTATGTATCATCTATTTCCAACTTATAAACACTTGTTGCAAATATCCACACACACAAAAATGCAGATTCTAACTTGATCTGTATTTGATTTGTGCTGCTCAGTCACTCTAAATGTAAAGTGATTTGCACTCCCCCACAGAAGCAGGTCCATGTAGTTAATTGCTAAAGCTGCACACAGAGGTCCAAACATAAGTCTGAAACTGCTCAAACCTTTCTGGAAGGTTGGGAACAGCCCTGGTGCACGAGAACTGCCCAGGGGACACTTAAGGGGTAATACAGGGTTAAAAGGGCTGAATGAGGTAATACTTCTTCAAAGAATTTCTTGCTTCCTTCCATCTTTCAACAGGGAGTTTTAGAAAGTCTGAGGAGTGATTGGCAGGACCAGAATCTTCCCTGTCAGGACCTCCCCAGTGAGGCCTTTGGACCAAGCAAGACACCACGAGCAAGACCGAACTCGGCTCTGCCACGGGCAGGAGCCAACACTTGTTCAAGTTACTCAGCACTGCCCACTCCAGGGGCTCCTCAGAGCTCTCTGCATGTCCTGTCTGCTTCTTCCACCTGTATTTCTGTTCCAAATCAGTGTTACCTGAGTTTAGCTCTACCGTGATTGGTGCTCCTGTGCAATAAATGCAAATAAATCTTTGCTTCTCTCTGATGCAGCCAGAAAACCATGTCTGGTTCAAGTTCCTTTAGCAGAGATTTTTGTTTGAATCAGTTACAAATATCAGGCCCTACCTGTAGAACACACAATTGTGTATCAAATTATCCATAAGATCCAAAGTTTGCAGTGACATATTGACCATTTCAGACTCACTGGGCAAAGCTTTACAGACTACACTGCTGGGAACTGCTCCGGTGGGCCCTGGGATGGGAAAACTCAGCCAACAAACCTACTCACTTCTGCTATTGACTTCCATCAGGGACGAGAGGGTGGGCTTGAGGAACTGACTATTCCCTAGAAAACCTCTTTAAAATATGAACTCCATGTGGAATTTCACTTGAAAATAACCCAGAGGGTTTTCTCACATGACAACTCCTGTGCACTGTCCACTCACCTGCTTGAACCCAAGCAGGAATATCACTGCTGGGAGTCTTTCTCTCTCAGTTTTACAATCACAACGTTTGGTTTTTTCCTTCCAAGGAAGACATCAGCCATGGGAGAAGGTTGGGAAACACAGGCTGAGTGGGAGGCCGTGGGAACGGGAATCCTGAGCGCCCGAATGGGGCAGAGCTGTGCTGGTGATTCAGTGTTGCCTATGCCAGGCTCTCAGCCATGTGATTAGAACTGGAAAATTAAGACAGTAGGAAGAAAATTTTTTTCCTGACCAGTGTCTCTGAGGGCCTGAGGGCCCAGCTCACCTGCATGAAGGACTCCTGCCCGTGCTGATGTCCCTGACCTGCCACCATGGGGGTGATCATTTGCCAGGATACCCCAACTCCCACCTGTTGCAAAATCACCTTTGTTTTAACCCCTTGCACATCACATCACTCTTGTCCCTGCTTTGCTCCCTGTCCCCTGCTTTCTCCAGGGTACTCAACTGACAGCCCAAATTAAGGAATACTCCCAATCCAGGGGCCCTGCTTCTCACACCTCCCCTCAGAGCCTGCCAGGTTAACCTCAGAAATGTTCCTGCCCAGTGGCTGCTTCCTGGCTGGCCCAGGGTGAGTTACAGGCCATCCCCTGGCCTCTGGCCCCACAGTTTCTTAGAAGACCCTTGAAGAACATGCCAGTTTAAGGGTTCTTTCCTTTTTCTGTTTTGTATTACAAAGTCTGCAGCTGGGTTACCACTGGCACTGAGAGAACAGGCTTACATGAAGGAACAGAGCTGGAAAACCCAAACCATTGCAAAGCAGGAGTGAGAAATACAGACATTGTAGTGTCAGGTGTCAAAGCTTAGGGAAGGCTCAAAGTGGGGCTGCAGAGATACTGAGGAATGAGGAGAACTTTGCACTTGTTATTTGTATGCATTTCATTCCGGATTAATCAGCATAATAAGCTTTAATTTTATGAGCACAAAGTGTTGCAATTCGGATACTTATCTGGTGTTCCTATTAGTGCTCTGAGAAGATAATTGTGGGACGTGTTGGAACAAGACCTTCAGAGCAACCTTGGGCAAAACTCTGTGTGCTCACTCCGTGCTGCGTGTTTGGCTCCAGAGCTCCCCAGAGGTCCATGTGTCCCTTTGCAGGCACAGATGTATTTCCAAACTGCCTCTGTGTGTGCTGTGCTCATCTCTCTGTTGCTGAGCACTGTCAGGACTATTCATTGCCAGATCCTACCCAGGTCATATTCAGGGGCTGCAGAAGGAGAACAGCAAAGTTCACCACGTCACTGAGCTGGGGGGAAGGAACTCGGCACCTCCCAGAGCCCACCTGGCTCAGCATGAGGGGCCCAGTGGCTTTCCCTCCCTGCCATGAGAGGCAACACTGGGCTCAGAGACAGATGTTAGTCTGAAGGGTTCACTCTTATTACAGAAATTTCTAGTAAGTGTGATGGGAAGGGATCATTAAGCAGATGAAAAGAATAGACTCTGGCAGTTGCCTGAGGCATCAGTGACAGTGAACTAAGGGGAAATGTTTCAGTTTGTCAGTGCACAGGCACAAAACTGAGAACACGTTTCCTCCAGGTCTGTTTTGAATGCAGCAGCTCCAGCCTGCTGGAAAAGCCTCCCAGTCTTGCAGCACAGGCTGCTCTGAGTTTGTCATCACTCTGGGGCTTGGGAGTCACTGCTCTGACACTGACCACAAGGCCTGATTGAAAGGGAAACAACAACAGAGCGAGAGGGAAGGAAGGTCAGCTGGGCTGCCCCTTGTGCTGGGCTGAGGAGATGCTGTGCACAGGCCTGGGACATTCCAGCACCCAAGGCTGTGCAGTGCCGATGGCTGGGGGAAGAAATGTCCTTACTCTGCTCTGACTGGGAAACAGCAATGCTGTGTAACACATGGATGGTGGATCTACACAGAAACATTCATGATTCAACTGTGCATCATGTATGGGAAAGAGAGGAGAGAAGGTCCTAAAGCTGCCGTTTGCTTTTAGGTAATTCCATAAATTCACATCACCCTGTGGCATGTTAGAGGAAAGCATCAGAGAACAAAGGTCTCTGAAGGCCCTTTAAACGAGCTCAGAAATGAAAACTTCATCCTGTGCACAGAATAGATCTTCTCTTGTTTGTAAACATTTGCACAGTTCAATACTTGGTAATCAATCAATTAAAATAGACAAGGAGGGAATTCAGTGTGTGCAACTTTACAGGAGCATGAAGTACTCCCAGTTCACCTGTATTTTTCAGGCACCTCAGTGTCCGACTCCGGACAGGCACACAGTGACTGTGGCAGAAACCAAACATCCCAAGGGCAACTCTCAGCTGCAGGAATATTTTGGAATATGGCCCAGCCTCACCTCCAGCAGGGTTTCTATAAAACCTCCAAGGTGAAACCAGTAACAAAAATTAAATAATGGCAGTACTAAAGACAAAACAGGAACATCCTCTGAATATGTGACTTGAGAGCTACCAAAGATCTAAAGGCAAAAATGGTGATTTGTGATCTGCCTTTGCATATAAATAGTGGTAACAATACAGAACTACAATGAAATGTCGAGGTTAGTGAAGGTTCTCCACCCTCAGTGCTTTCGTTTCTTTCATTGCTTTGATTTTTAAAAGCATTTTCCAAACCTGCAATAAGAAGTGCCCATTTTCCAGGATGGGCAAACCCCTTTCATGAACAGATGGAAAAAGACACTGAGAAACAAATAGGAAACAATGTGGGTTTTCAAAAAATACAGAAACAGACTCTTGTTTTAATGATTCCAGGGAATGTTTTGCTCACTGTCACTTACAAACCTACAGACTGTTCTAGCCTGGCTATGAACAGTATCTCTAAGGATTTTTCCCAAAGTCTGTGATGGGAATTTAAATGTAATGATCCATTTTACTCACCACAGCAGAGTTTGTGACAGAGGGCCCCACTGACAAAGTAACATCCCCCAGACTCAGAGGCAAAACAGCACTAAAAAGAAAAAACATTTTGCCCATAGGAAACTCCATTTTTCTGCACCAAAACCAGACTGTGCAGAAGCAGAAACTGTTTATGCTGCTGGGGTGTCACTACCAGCCTCCAGCTGAGAATCAGGAGAAAATTATTCCATCACTAACCTGCTCAGAATCTTTCAACATCTTTGAGCCATTGAGAGATCAAATAGCAAGATAAAATCGGGGAGCTTTTGAAAGCGATTGCCTAAGAAGCAATAGAGCAACTCTGGCACAGGCACAGAGCAAAGGCCAGGACTGTGGATGAGGTTAGAAAATGGGAAATAATCCTGAACTTCCTACCAAGGCAGCCTTTGGGAAGCAAGGACTGCACTGCATGCCCATCTCCAGGACCTGCTGGGAGCAGGACAGCAGAGCACAAATGGTGGTTCTGCAGCTGTTCCCTCTGCTCCTGCAGGTTTAGGGGAGATTGCTACACCTCTTAACTACCCTACAGGCATTGGAGACTCCATAACCCCACAGAGAGGAGGGAGGGAGATGAAGACATTTCAGTCACACAGAACAGAACTGTCACAGGGATACTGTGCCCCCTCCTCTGAGCACACTGGGACAGTTTGGGTCCATCTACAGCAAAGCACAAGCACTGGTGTTTGCACATCTGCCTTCAGACACTGGCCCAGCATCCAACCTCCCAGGGGAGGATGGAAACGCTTCACTGGGGCTCCTTCTGGGGATCAGGACAACATTACAGTGTGGGACCATTTGTTTTGTGGTCTCAACAGTCTGATTTCAACTGGCTTTTTTCTCAGGATTCTATTTTAGAACCTCAAGGATGTCTGCTTTAAGAGCAGTAGATATAATTACTTTATCACCTGTAATATATGACACTTTAACAACAGAGAGCGTGAGCTGCTTTATATTAAACGACAAAAAGTCTTCCCACACAGCAGTTTTTAGATAACTGTCTGCAACAATACAGCTTTTAATTGGGCTACAATTGACTTTATAATACAATTAAAGTATCCTTGATCTTCCTGTTATTTTAGAGCAACAGATCTTTGATGAAAAATGTCCAGTATTTTTTTCTCTCTGAGTTCTAGGTCTTGGCTGGCTGTGTGCTATCCTGGTGCTTTCTTCACACAGGAGGGAGTTTGATTTTTTTAAATAAGGATTCCTCTGAATTGCTTGAAATAGCCTGCTCATATCACTAAATATGTTCTCTGAGTGCTGGCAGGGACACGAGTTGGACAATCTCTAGAGATAAGTCACAGAGTCCTATTAATAAAACTCTTGCATATCACATATGGTGAGAAAAGGAATATAAAGTGTGCAGAAAATCTGAAATATGCAACATAAGAGAGATCAAAAGGAAAGAAACAACAGTCATTGGCAATAACAGCTACAAAATCTTAGCAAAGAAAGTACCTATTCCAGGAAAGCCTAAATGAAAAGAATGTCACCCAGAAGAAGTGAGATGTTCAACTTTACCCAAGCCCCAGAAGCCAAGTCGTGGGCTGGATTGCCTGCGATAGCTGCACAAAAATACTGTTCAGCAAATTATTCTTGGCACAAACAACAACTTTGGTAAATGCCCTGGGAGAGGGAAACACCCTGATGGTGACACCCAATGTCAAATGTATAAATACAGAGACCTGGGGATGAAACTTTGCAGTCCTGAAGCTTATCAGGCTGTGCAGCTAAATTTGGGTTGCGGTTTGACTCTCTCCTGCTGTCACCATGAGCTGTGGCACCAAATCTTCGAGCAGTACCATTAGAATTAGCAGTGGAGGTGGAGGAGGAGGTGGTGGTGGTGGTGGAAGGTGCAGTGGTGGAGGTGGTGGAGGGGGTAGGTCTGGTGGATACTCCTCAGTGTCCACTAGAAGATACACCTCTGGAGGCAGCGGAGGCTTTTCTGGGAGAAGCTTTGGTGGAGGGGGCTCCAGGAGCAGCTATGGAGGGGGATTCAGCGGCGGCAGCTGCGGGAGGATCAGCCGTGGCAGCTACAGCGGGAGAATGAGTGGTGGCAGTTATGGAGGAGGAATGAGCTGTGGCAGCATGGGAGGAGGATTTGGATCAGGAGGAGCTGGATTTGGGGGAATGGGAGGTGGTTATGGAGGTGGTGGATATAGTGGAGGTGGATTTAGTGGCTTCGGGGGTAGCAGTGGCTTCGGTGGTGGTGGCAGCTATGGTGGAGGCAGTTTTGGTGGGATGGGGTTCGGGGAGGACTCTGGATTGCTCTCCACAAACGAGAAGCTGACCATGCAGAACCTCAACGATCGCCTGGCCTCTTACATGGATAAAGTGAGACACTTGGAGGAAGAAAATGCTCAACTCGAGCAGCTGATCAGGCAGTGGTACCAAAGTCATGGCCCCACTCAGGGCAAGGACTACAGCCAATATTACAGGACAATCGAAGAGCTGCAAAACCAGGTATGATGTACTTTGACTAACTGTGAACAGGTTCCTGTTGGAATGGCACTTGCTCCTGCAGCACAACATCTGCGTTTGGGGTGATATTCCCTGTCCTGTGCTTCAGCCAGGACACAGAGCTGTGTGGGGACCAAGCCTGGCGGCCAGTTTTCCTCTGTGTGTTCTGGCACACGTGTATTTGGTGCAGGTGGCATTGCTGGGTGCACTGGCAGATCAGTTCCAGTGCCCCCATCACAGGGCCTGTCCTGTGCTCCCTTCCCTCCTGCATTGCTGTTGCTGGTTCTTCACTCTTGTGAACAGCAGCTAAAATCATTGCTTGGGTTGTGCCACTACTGCCATATTAATTGGGTATTTCTGTGCTATATAGGATGAGCAGCAGGTGCAGTTAGTCCCATTCCAGCCTTCAGCCATTTAACAGTCCCATTTGTCCTGCATGAGCATGGCTGCTGCCAAAAGCAATGCCAATTTTGCTTTCCCACTGATTTTGAACATGAGAAGTCTATTTAGTTATTCTTTCTAACAAGGTAATTTTCATGGATATTTGTAAAACAAAATTGACAGTAGGGCACTTTGTTTTATCTGCTAGCAATAAACTCTTGCATCTCAGTAGCTCCTGCAACACTAGTCAGGCTTGACATGGCCACAAAGCTGTTCTGCAAGATGTTTGTACACAGGAGTCCTTCCCTCTGTGTGACAGACTGAAAAGACAACTGATGAAATAACACCTGCCCTCTCCCTTTCAGATTGTTGGTGCAAATGTGGACCTTAACAGGATTCTTCTTGACATCGACAACACCAGAATGACTGTGGATGACTTCAGACTGAAGTGAGTGGTTCTCTTCCTGGATCCTTCCAGTTTGCCTCTTTTTACTCCCATGAGTTCCCATTGCCAATTAATCTTTGTAGAGGTTGGAGCCTCTAGACTCTGATGTCAGAATATAGAATTGTTGAGAAAAGCATTCTGAGGATTGCTTTGGGTTTTCACTATTGTTTTTATCTAGATAAGTTCTTGAAGAGACACATTTAAGGGACTCCACTCTAAGTTTCTTCATCCTTGCATGGCAATTTTAAGCATAATGCTCATGGTATAAATCTCACAGAGAGAAACTGTACTGAATTCAATCAAATCTATGGCAGAGAGAGAGAGAATTATGTCCTTTCTTTTAAGAATTGACAAATGGGATTAGAGACCAGAGATGTAGGATGGGGACTGCCCATAACTGTGATACCAAACAAAGAGGTCTGGCAGCACTTTCACTCTCTGCCTTGTCTGTCATTCAGGTATGAGACTGAATACTCCCTCCACCAGAGTGTGGCAAGCGATATCAATGGATTACGCCCACTTTTGGATCAGCTGACTCTGGCCAGATCTGACTTGGAGACACAGTTTGAATCCCTGAGAGAGGAAATGGTCTATCTGAGGAGGAACCATGAAGAGGTAAGTTTCTCCACACTTCAATAATTAACAACACAACACTCAGAGAATTTCCAGTGGATTTTTTCACCAGCAGTAACCAGGTTTTAGCCACTGGCTTTGCTCATCCAACTTGACACAACCTGGCTTTGATTTTGAGGAGTGTGTAGAGTCCATAGCTGCCATCAGAGGCTGTAATGAAACATGTGGGTCAATATATGGCAAAATGAGACCAGAGGAGTCAATGACTTTCAGTACAAAGTACAATTTGGTTGTTGAAGTCATGGAAGGAATACTGGACAGAATATACGGAGGAGTCAAAAGGCTCCTCTCTGCAGTGAGATTTCCCACTGAGAAGAAAAGATTCCCACAAAGAACAACTCCTTATGACCCTCTAGAGGAAACGTCAGGGGCACTGTGCACATAGTGCCTGGCTGTGAGACACTGTGTGCACATTCAGGAATGGCTGAACTGTTCCTTGGCAAGGGCAGACAAGGCCCTTTGCAGGAGCCATGGGCTGTGTGAGCATCTGGGTCCCTTTCCTTCCCTGTATTTGAACCGATGCCATTTCTTCTTACCTTCACCCTGTGAGAACCTCATGGGGCTTTGCGATTTTTTTTCAGGAAATGAAAGGCCTGCAGTCACAGAGTGGTGGTGATGTCAGCGTGGAAGTCAATGCTACTCCTGGCATTAACCTAATGGAGAAACTGAACGAAATGCGCTGCGAGTACGAGAAGCTCATTGAGAACAACCGGAAGGAGGTGGAAAGCTGGTATGAAACCAAGGTAAGCACAGGGGGCTTGGTAATTAAATCATTCACAAACTACTGGACCTCTTGTACATCCAGCAGACAAAAAGCAATTTATCTTGTATTACTTAAGGGACATTACATGACTTTAAGCAGTTTTCTGTAACAGGTCAGTCCTGGAGTATCAGGTTATGTGGTAACTCACATAAAGCCTTGTGTTCCAGCAGCCAGGTGAATTACACAGGGTGTTGGCACAGTGGCTTGTGGGAAATAAAGAGTCTGTATTGCTTTTTTTTCTTATTAATTGCTTTCTCGATGCTTTAATGATAACCATAAAATGTCTTCTTATTACCAAAAATGTCTCAATTTTGTATGTGAATTTTTCAGATGGAAGAAGTTAATCAACAAGTCCACTCAAGTGGCCAGGAGATACAATCAAGCAACCAGCAGATCTCTGAGCTGAGACGTGAATATCAGAGCCTGGAAATTGAGCTGCAGTCTCAGCTCAGCATGGTAAGGAAAGGCACTTCACGTGTGACACAGGCTGTATGTGGGAAGAAGGGTTACACCCAGTAAGTAATCCATCTGAGGAGAATGGGACACTGGATTACTTATCTTCAAGATACATTTTTTTCTAGCTTGTGAAGATCCCGTTTTTCCCCCAAATAAGTTAAAGTGACCTCCTTCCCACCAACACTGCATGTTGCTTTCCCTTCACAGACAGACTCTTTGCAGTCCAACCTGGAGGACACGGAGCGCCGCTATAACATGCAGCTGCAGCAGATCCAGTGCATGATCGGGCCCCTGGAGGAGGAGCTGGCCAGCATCCGCTGCGAGATGGAGAGCCAGAACGAGGAGTACAAGATGCTGCTGGGCATCAAGACCCGCCTGGAGCAGGAGATCCAGCAGTACCGGGTGCTGCTGGAGGAGGGGCAGCAGGACCTCGTGTACGTACTCTGGCAGAACACGGCACCGCGATCAGTCACAGGCAGGAAACTCACAGTCAAGATTTGCAAGTCTGATTTGGTACTGAAATGGGGCTGATGCAGCTGGTCTTGGCCAGTCGCCTCCCACATTTGACGGATTTCATTCTGTTCAGAATATAACTCACATGAGGAAAAATTAATGCAGCAATTCTAAACTTCCAACTTGGGGCTGGGCAGGGAAACCCTCGTGCAGATCCTTCCCTTTACCCTGGTTCCAGGATAGCCAGGAAAAAGACTGTAGGCAAAAAGAAAAATGACCACAGTTTTCCAAACTTTCATAAAAACCTCTGGAAGTTTAATCTACTTCAGTTTCCCTTATGCAATGCTTGGAAGTGGTGGCTGAGAGAGCAGCTAAAGCTTCATTCTCCACTTTCCAAGTTTGAGCCATACACTGATAAAGCAGCAGTGCCAAATATTGCAAGAAGTCTCTTGGCAGAACGTGAGAAAAGCAAAAGCTCTTGCATCCAAGCTGATATTGAAAGAGAGGCTGATTTTTGGCACTGCATCAGTTGTCTTCCTGCTGTCCTGGGTTCTAACCAAGGTACAGCCCAGAGCAGTGCCAGGTTCTGGGTTGCAGAAGTAGCTCAATTGCCTATGGAGATGAAAATGCTTTTGACTAACTCTTTTCCTCCCTTCTTTCTCTCTCTTTGCAGAATCCCTTCAGGAGGAATGGGAGGAGGCATGGGAGGTGGTAGAATAGGAGGTGGTGGCTATTCTGGAGGAGGAAGAGGAGGGGGTGGTAGCATGAGTGGTGGATATGGAGGTGGTGGCAGTGGAATGGGAGGAGGAATGGGAGGAGGAATGGGAGGAGGAAGCTGTGGAGGAATGGGAGGAGGCAGTGGTGGAGGAGGAATGGGAGGAGGAAGTGGAGGAATAGGAGGAGGAAGTGGAGGAATGGGAGGGGGAAGCGGTGGTGGATGCATTGGAGGAGGAGGAGGAGGAGGAGGAAGATCCTCGGGAGGCATCAGCAGTTCCCACTCCTACTCTTCATCTTCCCAGTCCCAGTCCTGCAGGAGTGGCGGTGAAAGCCAAGGTGAGAACTGTGATATGGGCACACTGTCCTCTCAGTCCCATCCTGACTCATTTATGCACTAATTTATAGCAACACTCTTCCAGAGTCAAACAGTACTGGATAAACTCAAATTTCTGAAAAGTGTGAGATTTACTGTTGTTATCAATTCTTTCCTCTTTGAGTGTGAAGGATCAACTCTGCTCCCAAAGGCCACAGTCCATTTCTATTCCATTTTGTGGGTGGCATCAGCTGATCCTGTAGTTTAACCCCAGTTGGTTTTCTTCATCCCTCTCACTCTTTGAAGAACCTCATAAATTCCATGGCCTTTGTGCCATGCTGGAGTTTTCCTTTATGCTTTTGGAATGCTTATGGTCACTCCCACATACTCCTGATGTCTGGGGAATACTGGGGGCTCAGAAGTGCAGTGCCAGCACTGATGAAGTTCACTCTTGCTTTACCTCTAAACAGGGTATGGAAGAAAATCGTTTGACTAAGAATACACATCAAGGATCCTCCAGTGCAAGACCTTTCAAACAGAAACTGGCCCAAATCCACTGCATTTCCTGCATTCCCAAGGAAAGATGGTGCTCTGAACAGTTCCTGGGAGCTGCAGATGCCACCTGTCCCCTGCCCTGCATGCTCTGCGCTGCTTCTGCGTGCGACGCTCCGTGGCCCTGGTCACTCCAGCTGCTGCTTTACAGACCCAACCTGGTCGTACCCAGGTTGTTCTGAATCAGGAAAATGCCTCTAATAAAATTTCATTTCTGCCTGATGCAACCAGAATCTCTGTGTGGGGTTTTATTTCCATTCTGTAGGACTGAAAGGAAAACACAAAGTCTTGCCAAGACACTCCTCCAGGTAGAGAGGCTGATGATGCACTCCAGTAGTTGATAATGACATTCACAGTTAAAGCACAATTTCTGAGCAGTCAGGGCAGATCAGAATCTTCTTGGAGCAGCTTGGGCTGTGCCTTTGTTTGTTAATAATGTGCCAGATACTCTCATGAGCTGAGCGCTGAGACCCAACAGACAAATATCAGCCCAGAAGGGGCTGTAGAGCCTCAGTGCCCATAAGGCTGGGCAGCACACGAGTGCCCACAAAGGAAAATGAATGACTAAAGAGCCAGGCTGTAAAATGAAAGGAATGTTTCAGTGTGTGATTCACAAAACTTAACAGACTGTCTTTGGTTTAACCTGGAATGACATGAATGAGTGATCTGGTTTTGAAATTATAAGAAAAAGAAGTGAAAAGGAAATTTAATTTACAGGATCTTTACAAAGTTCTCCTCCATAAAATGTTAGTACTGACTGCAGTTGCCTTTGGTTTACACCCATGGGCACAGTACTGGGTTTGTGTGGCAGGGTTTGGGTAGCAGGGGGAAAAGGGGTTTCTGTGAGAAGCTTCTGGAAGTTTCCCCATGTGCTTTGGAGCCAGTGCCAGGACAGACCCAGGGCTGAGCCTGCCTGTGACAGTGGCAGCACCCCGGGGATAACAGAGCTACAGGCAAACAAAAGTGCACAACTGCAGCCAGGGAGGGCAGTGAGCTTATTTCTTCTCCTGTAACATGGAATCTCCTCCTAGAACATTCCCAGGTTGAATCCATCCTCTCTCTCTGTGGTTAAGCTCATTTTGAGGTGGCAAGTCCCAGCAGGCCCCACCAGCTCCTGGTGCTTCCCTTGCACAGCCCAGTGACTCTCCTGCAGGAGCTGCAGTGCCGATATTTAACACACAGCTGGGAACTGCCGAGCTCTTGCTGTTCAAGGCTTTGCTCAGTTTCGCAGAAGCTTCATTAGCAAAGGTGGAAAAAGCAGCTCACTGCACATCCCCTATTGCACAGGCAGTGGAAAAAAGTACACAAGTGTTTCTGGCTCTGTTGGGTGGTGCAAGATGTTCTGTCATGGTTGCAAAACACCCTCCACTGTAACAAGCTCAGGTAATGATTGTATTTTGTCAGATCTAATCTGTGGCACTTTTCATCAAAAAATATTTTTCACTGTATTATATAATTCAAGGACTTATTCTGAGAAATAACTATTTCAATATGGTTATGAAAATATGCAAAGTCAAATATTTTCCTTCTCAATTCCCTGAGTCCGTTTAAAAGAGTTAAAATAAAATTAAGAGCTCTTCGATAGGAAGAGATTTAATATGTTTTCCCACACACAATACTATTTTCGTGGTTGTCACCTGGTTTTCTCAACAAGAATAAGGACTGTGATCCCCATCCTGCACATTCAGAGAGAGCTGATTGCCAGCATGACTTTCCTCAATACAGTGACAAATTCAGAGTGAAGTTCTCTCCTATAACAGACATGGGAATGCAGTTTTAAAAGTTTTTATTTCAGAGAATTAAAGTAGATCTCTAAATAACTAATGTTTATTTGGAATAAATCAAGAATGAAGATTTCCTTGGACATTGTCTGTGGTCACAGGAGGATGACCAAAGCTGAACTACTGAGTTTCACTGCAGAGAAGACTGAAGGAGACAGACGAGGCACAGCCTTTTTTAGCTCCCATTACCAGCAAGATATTGGCAGATCAACAAAGCTGGGAGATATTCTATTATTCAACAAAATGTCCAACAAGGAGCCACCCACATAAAATTATAGTGCAGCTTGGTGTGAATCAACACAGACATACTTGAACCAAACGGTAATGCCTCTTCCTTACCTCACAAAAAATTACCTCGGCGCATCATTTTTTGGCATGAGCACTGGGGCTGGCAAAGCCCATGGGAAGCTGGACTGCCTGGCAGGTGACACCCACCCAGCCAGCTATAAAGAGCCACCGGCGAGGACGCCCCACTGCACTTGGGTTCCCTGTCTCTCACTGTGCACTGCTTTGCTTCTGGCTCTGGATATCTGACCCCTTTGCACCATGAGCTGCAGCATCAAGAGAACATCCAGCACCTCGTACCGCAGCGGAGGAGGAGGAGGTGGAGGCGCCTGTGCCGGCAGTGGCCGCAGCTCCTCCGTGTCCTGCCGGCGCTACGCCTCCTCCGTCATCGGCGGGGGCAGCTACGGCGCGGCAGCCTGCGGGGGCTATGGGGGCAGCCTCGGCGGGGGCAGCCTGGCCGGCGGCTTTGGGGGCAGCTTCGGGGCTGGGGGCGACCTGCTGCTGGGCGGCAATGAGAAGGTCACCATGCAGCACCTCAACGACCGCCTGGCCTCCTACCTGGACAAGGTGCGAAGGCTGGAGGAGGAGAACGCTCAGTTCGAGCACAACATCCGTGAGTGGTACAGGAAACAAGCTCCCAATGTTTCCAAGGACTACAGCTCCTACTACCAGGCCATTGAACAACTCCAAAACCAGGTAGGATCGCCCTGGTTAATGTGGCTCCATGTTCCACAAGCTCCTCTCTCCTGTGAGGCCTTTCTCCTTCCTCCTTTCTCCTCCTTCCTTCCTCTTTCCCCTGGCACTGGGCTCTATCCCCTGCTGGTGGTACCACAGACACAAACATGCTGAGCTGCACCTTCCACCCCTTGGGTGAGCAAACCCCTGCAGCAGCCACACGCAAAAGGGATGTGCTCCAGGGGCACAGCCTGAGGTACCAGAGAGCTCTGCCAGCCACAGACGCACTGGCACACGGAACCAAAATCCCACACTGTGCAGGTGGCTCCAAATCAGCCATCGCTGGTTTCCAGCGCTTCCCACTGCTCCCACCCAGTTCAGCTGGATGGACCGCAAAGCCAAAGCACCTGGATGGCAGGATGTGAGCTCCCTTTGTCCCTGCACACTCCTACAGACACCAGAGGGAGGACTGAGGTCTTCCCTTATGATCAGCTTACACAGTATCAAGAAAATAGAATAAATGGACCATAAAGAAGCATGATACAAAGAAAGTGCTGAACACACTCCTTGGGACACACAGGGAACTGTCTCTAATGGACAGAGGGAAGTAAAGGGCAAGGATTTGGGAGGATGGTCTGTGACAGCACAAGCTTCCTTGAAAAGTAAATTTGGAGCATTACCCTCCCATATGGCTCCTGCGTTAATGCAGGAAACAATTCCAAGACCCCCAACAACACCCTACAAAAGCTTTAGGACTTTCCACATTCCCCTTTTGCAGATCATTTCTGCCACTGTGGACAATAACAGGCTGCTGCTGGACATCGACAACAGCAAGATGACTGCTGAGGACTTCCGAATGAAGTGAGTACCTCCCTGCGAACATCGAGTGTCTCTCAAATCCCATTTGCCATCTCAGGAGACCAAGGCACGAATGTCCTGGGTGGTGTTACTGAGTCTTCCTATGTTATTGGGATGCTGACCTTGGAAGGATGTGTGCTACTAACTATCAGCATCTCATTTCCCCATTTCTCTGTCTCTTATGTGTGACACAGGTATGAGAATGAGCTGGTCATCCGGCAGACCGTGGAGGCTGATATCAATGGCTTGAGAAATCTCATGGATGACCTGACTCTGGTTAGATCTTCCCTGGAATCTGAGCTGGAGAGCCTGAAGGATGAGCTGATTGGTCTGAAGAGAAACCATGAGGAGGTATGATCCGATGATGAATAGCACAGCCAGGACATAATCCTTTGATTCTTCAGGGTTCCCACAGTCACATATTGAGTCAATTCCACCTTATGCCATGGGACTGTCACTCCTTTGTACTTTGGCACTGCTTTGCCCACAGACCCCACCACCAGAAATGACCTGTGTGTGCTCTTGTGTATCTCTCTGGACTCCCTGCAGGAATTAAGGCAGCTTCAGTCTCAAAGTAGTGGTGATGTGAGTGTGGAGGTCAATGCTGCCCCTGGAGAGGACTTGACAAAGATCCTGAATGACCTGAGAAATGAATACGAGCAGGTCATCGAGAAGAACCGCAGGGAAGTGGAGCAGTGGTATGAAGTCAAGGTAGGTAGCAATGCCCAGAGCAGAGTCCCCTTTGGAGGGACAGCCCAGACATGCTGGCACTGGGACAGGATGGCAGGGATGGGATCCCCGGAGAGCCAAGCTCTCACTCAGCAGACCTGCTCCCCAAGGGGACACTGTCACTCAGAAAGTGTCCCTGGTTTGACTCCACAGATCGAAGAGGTCAATCGCCAGGTCACTTCCAGCAGCCAGGACATGCAGAGCAGCAGCCACCAGCTCACGGAGCTGCGGCGCGAGATGCAGAACCTGGAGATCGAGCTGCAGGCACAGCTCAGCACGGTACGTGGGCAGGGCCTGGGGCCCTTCCCTGCTCGGGGTGGGCAGGGAGCACCAGAGCTCTGCTCCTCAACTGCTGTGTTTGCCCTTCCAGAAAAGCTCCCTGGAAAACTCCCTGGCAGAAACAGAGACTCGCTATGGCTGCCTGCTGCAGCAGATGCAGGCACAGATCAACTCTGTGGAGGAGGAGCTGGCCAGCATCCGCTGTGAGATGGACACCCAGAGCCAGGAGTACAAGATGCTGCTGGGCATCAAGTGCCGCCTGGAGCAGGAGATCCAGCAGTACCGGGCGCTGCTGCAGGAGGGGCAGCAGGACTTTGTGTATGTATTGCATTTTATAGTGAGGGAGCAGCAAGAAATCCTTGTGTCTTTATTTGCCAATAGAGACTTCTTGTCCCTGGAGCTACATCAACTTTTTTTTGACTGAATATCCAGTGTTAATGGATTTTTGTGAAATAATTACTGTCCTTTTGCAGTGCCTCCCAAGGAGCTTTCCAAGGAGGTGGAAAATCCTCCCAATCATATTCTACCTCCTACTCTCATTCCCAGTGTGGGGAGATGGCAGGTAAGACAACACTTTGTTACACGTGGTTATTAGTGGGTTACATTTGTCCCAATGGCTGCAATGTATTTTTTAAGAAAAAAAGTTTTGTCCATTAGCCCAGGAGTGAGAGAACCTCATTACTCTGTCACAGCAGAATCAGGCATTAAATACAGCAAGTTTTGCCCTTCCCTCTACCTAGTTATAAAATATAGATAATAATCTTTACAGGATGGGATATATTTTTTTGCTTATTGGAATAATAAAAAAATACAGTTCTGAGAGAGCACTCAGGGTGCTGCTGGGCATGGAGCCTCTGCACATCTTGCTGTCACCTGCCAGGTGTGAGAATTCCAATGCTCAGACTTCCCCTCAAGGCAATTATTTGCTCTGTGTTCACACAGGGCAGTCAAGAGTGTGTTAGAGCAGCAGCAGCGACCCTGGCACCCTCCAGCTGAGACACTCTGACCGTGGGCAGCCAGAGATGGATGGACCTGGGCACTTCTGCATCTCGGCTGGGGCAGCGGGAAGGGCTTGGGACGGAGCCTGGTCACCTGCCCCAGCCCCTCCCTCCGCCCAGCAATGCTTGGCTCACTCAACTTGTCTTTGGCAACTGGCTCTTTGTTTAAGGATCACACTCTGCTGGTAACTCTTCTCTAATAAACCTTTACTTCTGCAATGCAAATCACAGCCACGTGTCTGAGAAAATGAATTTAACCAGCTTCAAGTGGGTTCTTCCCCACCTCACCCATCAAACACGGGCTGTGCCATTGTACTGGGTAACAGGGTCTTGGGACAATCCATTTTGCACTAAGGAAAAGGACACGGTGCTGAGATAAAATCACCAAGCAAAGAGAAATGTTAGGAATTGTGAGCATGGCTGAGCGAGGGGTGACAGAATCCAGGCTCTGCCCGAGGGAACTGCAAAGTGACACTCCCAGAACTCCCTTCTCAAAAGCAGGAGGTATAAGGTTGAAAGCAGAAATCAGGTCTTGACACAATTCTTCTTCCTGAGGCACTACAAACCACTTACCATTTTGATTCCTAATGGTCACTTAAGGGATTGCTTTCTGTCCCCTTGCCTTGCCACTTGTACTGAAGAGCATGAATGATGGGAGTCAAATACCAGTGCTAGAATCTCAGAAGATTCTTTAATTAACTCTTAATGTACTAAAGTGTGTTCAGTGGTACTATTGTGACTCAGATACGTGAGTCCATCAGACTCATCCCAGCTGGAGACCTGTGGGAAGGTGTGACTCGGGAGAGGTTATTCCAGTACACAGGGGCTTCCTTACAAGTATTTCTACACCTCTGACTGTGCAGAGAATCACATATTGCTGACTTCTACTGAGAAATAGAGACAACAAGGCAACCAGCCTGTTTCCTTCAGTACCATGCACCAAAAACATTCCCAGGTTTTATGATAGAAACTTCAATTTAAATACTGATTTAATACCAAGAACCCAATTTCTGTCAGTACACACCACTGGCTGATATTCTGCCTTAAGAGGAATCAGGGACACATTTCATTCACTGAAGGTATTTTCTATATTTTACTGCTTAAGAAGATAAAATATGCAATAAAAGTGGAGATGAGAGAGCAATACTAAGTTAGGATAGCTCTTTTATACACATTGTACTCTCTGAAGATCACAGTGAAGGTCTTTTTCAATCTATGTGCACCAGATGCCCAGAGTCAGCTGGGTGTCACTCACAGGTGCCTCTTGGTCCCTTCTCTGACTAAACCTGGCCTTGAGTATTCCCCATTTCATTTCAGATTGAGCATACTGGTCTGTTAGGGCAAAGAAATTAAAGATTTGCTCAGTCAACTTACTTATGATTTGGTTTAGTCTTCTTTCAGTAACCACATGCCTTGGCTCTGCCAGCACAGCACCGGGACTGCAGCCTGCAGTGAGTGTCCACAGAGAGACACTTCTACTCATTCAGTAGTCAGTCAAAAAACTGACTATTATCAGTCCAACATCTGGAATTTTTGTGAATAAAAGCCTGTCTACAATGAATAAAAAGCTCATTTCAGATTTTAATGTATATAAAGTGCTGTAAAAAAATTTAAATACCACTTTGGTCTCCAAAGGCTGCCAGAACTCACTCAAGTCTCAGCTGTACTTCCTGTAGCCAAAGGAGGTGAAGGACACATCTCTTCTAAAGCAGGAGTATGGACCCTTGCACTGATAGTTAATGTATATAAGTAAGCTCTCATGTGACCAGGGAGTCATATAAGACAAAAATGAGCCCAGAATGTGGGGCTGTGGAAACCACTGAGCCCTGAATGAACTGAAGAAACACACAGGTGAGTGATGCTGCAGGGAGATGCGTGATGGATGAGGAAAGCATGGATGGAGTTCCTGATGAAACTCCTGGGAGTAGCACTCTTCTTACCAAGAACACACTTAACTCATTTGCTGTAAAACAATTAATTACCAGTAATTGTTTCTGAGGTTGTCCTCTCCCTCTTGCGTGACTGAAGATGTACACCCAGTAATGCATCGCAGCTTCTGTGGAAACCACAGACTGCTTTTAGTTCTTTTGCCAATTCAGAGTATCTGTTTGTGGTTCCACATCCAACTTCACCAGTGCGTAAACAGCACTGGCAAAGCATTCACAGCATTCCTTACTTCAAACAAACTTCTGACTTACAGAGGTCCCTGGGGTGCACTACGAGCCAAAGGTCTGCTGGGGAAGATGTGATTTCAAAGCTCTCACAGTCCCTTTGAAGGGTTAAGGAGCCTCAACACCTTCTACAGCAGAACGTCTGAGCTCCCTCTGTCATTGCAAGGACTTTAGAAGGACTTGAACAGACCTGGCTCTTCTGGCTGGTGAAGTAAATCAGTATGTCCAAACTGACTCACATCAGCCAGCTCAGGCCAAGAGTTGTGTCCACAGGATGGTGGCCGGAAATACACATGGAGACAGGGAAAGACCCCCAAGTTCCAGAGCAGAAGGTCTGAAGTTTAAGTGTTTGGGATGCAGTTATGACAGCAAGGATAGTTAGACCAGCTGTTCAAAATAAGAAAAGGCACCTGGTGATGGTATGAAATTACAGCATTGGGAAATGCCAGAAATTGTTGGGTCTGGTGTTGTGATGCAACGATGCCGAGAAGGAGATATAAAATCCACACCTCTGGCACTAGTGCCAATCAGCAATAAACATCTCATAGGGGAGAATAAAAGTGCATTTCAACAATCTAATGAGGAAAATATGACTAAGGAATCACACCCTGTGAGAAAATAATTTTTATTTTTTAATAATGTTGACTCAGTCTCAATAACATATGCAAAGCAACTGGTACTGACGTGCAGATAATTAGAGAGCTACCAATAAAACAACAATCATAATTATGCAGATCAAAGGATTACATTATCTGCGATACGGGGGGGGGTGGTGTGTCAAGAAAGACGGTGAATGGCTTTCCATGATTCTTCAGTCAGCCAGAACACACGTTAGTAACTTTTATGGATCTCAGAAACATTGTGGCTAGGAGAGAAAATGCTGCCAAAGCCACAACTGCAGGGTGTGTGTAAGTAACGCTGAAAGTGGAGAAACCAACAATGAAACACGTGGGTAAATTGTAACTTCCAAAGAGAGATGAATTCTCATCAAAGTTGAACTCTCACATAAAGAGATCCCATTGTGTTTCAAGCTTTATGTTTTCCAGAAGTTATTTAAAGGCAAAATTTCCTTTCCAAAGAAAGGTTCATCACATCCTGACCCTTTACAGAAACAGCACAGCTGTGCAGCACCAAGGGACAAAAGACGGAAGGTGAGGGGGTCTGGAGGATCATCGCAGCTGCCTCTGATACACACGGATAAAATCCCCACCATCAACTGACCAAGGTCAGTCTTGAAACTCTTTCTCTCTTCCATCCAAAGCTGCTGCAATGGAAGCACTCCCAGACCCTTCTGCTGCTCACGGGTAAAAAACTCTCCTTAGTTTCCAGCCCAAACACACTCAAACCCAGACTGTGCCCTTTCCTACATGGACAACAAGATTGTCCTGTGCTTCAAACAGCCCCAGTACCTCCCTCCTCAAGAGCTGGCTGATAACCATCTCAGCCTCCACCTGGCCAAGATGAATCCTTCCTCTCCCAGCACACAGCCAGTGAAACCCCATAGATTTCACACATCTATTTCAGTTCTAAATAATCTCTGAGTGATTGGATATTTGCACAAAATGTTAAAAAATCACAGCTTTAAAATGACATCATCTCATGCCCATCGCTCAGTGTGAGACAGAAGGATTTCCCAGAAGTGACACACTCAAGTCTGATGAGAACTGAAAGAGCATTTCTGCTTCCAAGGTCGTTCTAATGCAATTTACCACTAAGGGCCCTGGGAGACAGTACCCACAGTGAGTTTTCCTTTGGAGAGAAGGACTGGAATTCTTAGAGATTCTGTTTCCAGAAGTGGCTGTTCAACAGGCAAACTGGGACCAGCCTCACCCACAAGGTACCTGAGTTCATTCTTCTCCCACTCAGGAATTAAAGCAGAGTAACTAGGCGGTGCTTTCACCACGTGTTTTCAGGACAAAAAATTACTCCAAAGAACAAAGAACTATTAAAATGAGTATCACTCATTAAGTAGCCAGCAACAGTCTATCTGCAACAAAATCTAACTCACAGCCACCCACCCAGAATTGCAGCGCAGGCTTGGGGTGAATCAGCATGCAAACACAGTACCTGGGGGCAGGGCTGACCCAAGCCCCAAAAGAAATTCCCCTTAGCACATCACTTTCAGCATGAGCACTGGGGCTGGCAAAGCCCATGGGAAGCTGGACTGCCTGGCAGGTGACACCCACCCAGCCAGCTATAAAGAGCCACCGGCGAGGACGCCCCACTGCACTTGGGTTCCCTGTCTCTCACTGTGCACTGCTTTGCTTCTGGCTCTGGATATCTGACCCCTTTGCACCATGAGCTGCAGCATCAAGAGAACATCCAGCACCTCGTACCGCAGCGGAGGAGGAGGAGGTGGAGGCGCCTGTGCCGGCAGTGGCCGCAGCTCCTCCGTGTCCTGCCGGCGCTACGCCTCCTCCGTCATCGGCGGGGGCAGCTACGGCGCGGCAGCCTGCGGGGGCTATGGGGGCGGCTTCAGCGGGGGCAGCCTGGCCGGGGGCTTCGGGGGCGGCTTTGGGGGGGGCTTCGGGGCTGGAGGGGACCTGCTGCTGAGCAGCAATGAGAAGGTCACCATGCAGCACCTCAACGACCGCCTGGCCTCCTACCTGGACAAGGTGCGAAGGCTGGAGGAGGAGAACGCTCAGTTCGAGCACAACATCCGTGAGTGGTACAGGAAACAAGCTCCCAGTGTTTCCAAGGACTACAGCTCCTACTACCAGGCCATTGAACAACTCCAAAACCAGGTAGGATCGCCCTGGTTAATGTGGCTCCATGTTCCACAAGCTCCTCTCTCCTGTGAGGCCTTTCTCCTTCATCCTTTCTCTTTCATTCTTCCTCTTTCCCCTTTCCTGAAATCCCACACTGTGTAGGTGGCTCTAAATCAGTCATGGGTGGTTTCCAGCACTTCCTGCTGCTCTCACCCAGTTCAGCTGGATGGAGCACAAAGCTAAAGCACCTGGCTGGCAGGATGTGAGCTCCCTTTGTCCCTGCACACTCCTACAGACACCAGAGGGAAGAAGGAGGACTCAAGTCTTCCCTCACAATCAGCTTTTTTCATAAAGAGATGAGTTACAGCATCAGGGGCAAAGCCTACAGTGCCTTCTATACCCAGAGTGCAGATGTTTTTCTATCCTTTTCACCATCAATATACTCTTTCATCAGAACACATGCAAAGCCAAAATCTGCACACATTATTCCCAGCCATACAGCATTTCAACAATGTTCTGTGGCCCCAGCACTGCTGCAGGAAACAAAATTCCAAGAGCCAAAACGATGCCCTGTCAAAGCTTTGGGTCTTCTTTTTCTTGTCCTGGAAATCTAGAACACAGAAAGACTTCTTTCCACCATTCTCTTTTGTAGATCATTTCTGCCACTGTGGACAACAACAAAATGATTCTGGACATTGATAACAGCAAGATGACTGCCGATGACTTCCGAATGAAGTGAGTATCTCCCTACGAGCCCTGACTCTGTCATGCCACAAATTTTACGAGACTCATGAATGCAGGTGATGATGCCCTGTCCAAAGTGGTACAATTGAGCCTACGCATTGCAGTAAAATGAATGTGTAACATTTCTCTTTCCTGTGGTACAGGTATGAGAATGAGCTGGTCATCCGGCAGACCGTGGAGGCTGATATCAATGGCTTGAGAAACATCCTGGATGATCTCACTAGAACTCGGTCTTGCCTGGAATCCGAGCTGGAGAGCCTGAAGGATGAGCTGATGGCTCTGAAGAGAAACCATGAGGAGGTATGATCCGATGATAAATAGCACAGCCAGGACATAGTCCTTTGATTCTTCAGGGTTCCCACAGTCACATATTGAGTCAATTCCACCTTATGCCATGGGACTGTCACTCCTTTGTACTTTGGCACTGCTTTGCCCACAGACCCCACCACCAGAAATGACCTGTGTGTGCTCTTCTGTCTCTCTGGACTCCCTGCAGGAAATGAGACAGTTCCAGTCTCAAAGTAGTGGTGATGTGAGTGTGGAGGTCAATGCTGCCCCTGGAGAGGACTTGACAAAGATCCTGAATGACCTGAGAAATGAATACGAGCAGGTCATCGAGAAGAACCGCAGGGAAGTGGAGCAGTGGTATGAAGTCAAGGTAGGTAGCAATGCCCAGAGCAGAGTCCCCTTTGGAGGGACAGCCCAGACATGCTGGCACTGGGACAGGATGGCAGGGATGGGATCCCCGAAGAGCCAAGCTCTCACTCAGCAGACCTGCTCCCCAAGGGGACACTGTCACTCAGAAAGTGTCCCTGGTTTGACTCCACAGATCGAAGAGGTCAATCGCCAGGTCACTTCCAGCAGCCAGGACATGCAGAGCAGCAGCCACCAGCTCACGGAGCTGCGGCGCGAGATGCAGAACCTGGAGATCGAGCTGCAGGCACAGCTCAGCACGGTACGTGGGCAGGGCCTGGGGCCCTTCCCTGCTCGGGGTGGGCAGGGAGCACCAGAGCTCTGCTCCTCAACTGCTGTGTTTGCCCTTCCAGAAAAGCTCCCTGGAAAACTCCCTGGCAGAAACGGAGAATCGCTATGGCTGCCTGCTGCAGCAGATGCAGGCACAGATCAACTCTGTGGAGGAGGAGCTGGCCAGCATCCGCTGTGAGATGGAGGGCCAGAACCAGGAGTACAAGATGCTGCTGGGCATCAAGACCCGCCTGGAGCAGGAGATCCAGCAGTACCGGGCGCTGCTGCATGAGGGGCAGCAGGACATTGTGTATGTATTCTGTTGGTAAATAAGGGCACAAAGTCACAGGCTTTTGTCTCCTGGCACTCACAGAAGACAGAGCAGAACTTACTTGTCTGTAGGTGAAATCTAAATTCAGCAGCTTTTTTTTACAGCATCTGCATTGAAATGTATCTATCAGAAATTTCATAAGCACATCAAACACTGAGGGAAACACAAAACCAATTGTTACTGACAGGTTTTGAGTTAATCAGTTCCTTGATCTGTTTGAGCTGAGTGAATTCCATGAGAGGAATCACTGTGTCAGACCAAACTGTAATGAAGTTCCTGCTGTCAGGACTGTTAGAGTACAAGAATTATACTGCAAGAGTGGTTTGCTGTTTCTGCTTTTACAATTTTCTAGGAAAATACAGCCAGAGGGAAGGAAAATAAAGAAAACTATAAAGAATTATTTGTGAAGTCCAGGAAAAGCCAAGCTGTTACACATGCTGCACATGACATCAGTATGTATTTATTGTTCACTTCATTAAAACTCATCTCCTTTCACAGATCATCTCAAGGAGCTCTCCAGGGAGGAGGAATGTCCTCACACTCTTATTCTTCTAGTTCCTACTGTCATGGTCAATCTAGTGACAAGGCAGGTAAGAAACATCTTCCAAAGAGGATCCAAACCTATCCTGCCCACATGGCTTTCACATTTTGTGTTTCATCCCTTTTCCTGTTAATACCAGCCTTGTCCTATGACTTCCACATCTGCAATTATAGCAAGGATTAAACCATTCACAATCAAAGCTCTTAATTTCAGTGTGGTTTGGCTGCAGTTCCAGACACTGGCTAAGCTCCTTTCCCATGCTTTTGCTAACAAATGGATATTTAAATAGTGCATAAATAGAAATGTCAGTGCTGCAAGAGACTCCTGATTTCCCCATTGGAGCAATCATTTCTTCTTTCTTTCCACAGGGCAGTCAAGAGTGTGTTGAGACACCACCGACCTGTTGGGCTTCCCTGATCCACTCACTGCCATCGGAGCAGCCCAGCCCACAGCAATTTCTGGGCCTCTCCAGAAATGATCTTCTCCCTTTTCATGCTATCCATCACTGCAATCCCTGTACCCACACACACATTCCTGCAGTGCACTTGGTGCTCTACTGCATGACAATGCCTCCAATAAAGCTTTACCTTTCTGCAATGCAAAGAAAACTCTGTGTCCAACAGTCTATTTGGTATATTAATATTGTATTTACATTTAGGTTGAACAAGTGAAGTAAACCTTCACAGAAAAATTAAGGTTGGGTGAATTCTGTAATATAGCCCCAAAGAAATGTGTAAATCCTAACTCAGATGAAATCTGGATAAAACCCTGGAGATGAATGAATGAATACATCCACATTAAACTCAAGAGTGACACCTATGGGGAAGAGAAAGGGCTGGGAGACCCCCTTTTTCATAGAGTATGTTCCAAGGGTTGTGCAAGTAGCTGAGCAGTTCAGCAGGTCACCTGAAAAATCAGGATTAACTAAATCGAAAATGTCATGAAAATTTTGTCAAATCAAAACCACTTTCCTTTGAGTCATTGAACAAGAAATAAACTCTATCCAGGCAGTCATGTTCTAGATGAGAGCTCTGTCTGACTTTGCTCAAATAAAGTAAAGGGTCAGATCAGCAAATAAGTGAGGAGTATGAAAGCAGTTCTCCTACTAACACAGTGTTCAGTTGTTGGGATTATTCCTCCTGCCACGTTGGAAAATCTCAGCTCAGGTCTTTTATCTGATACTTTCAAATGAAGGAGGGTGTTCCCTTGTCCCATGAGACCATTCCCAGCTCCATGGGGGGAGGATGGCAGTGGGCAGGCAAGGTTCAAACTTCCTTACCAAAACCACATTCACCTTATTAGGGCTCAACAGAGGAAAAACCTTGGCGAATTATCTCAGTGATTCCAAACCTACAAATCTGGATTTCAGTGTTTGGTTTGCAGGGCTGAGGAAGCTGCTGAACAGGGTCGGTTACATAGCAGGGGAGTGACTCCACTGCCACGGTGTGTCCGAGACCAGGGTGGGTCTCACAGAGCTCATTGTTCCCTGAGCAGCTCCCAAATCACCAACATTTCTTATCCTGTCACAGCTTTGCACTTGGGTTTGCAAAGAGATTCGGGTCAGGTAAAATATTCTTTTGGATAACAAGGTATTTATTAGTTTAAAAGGCATCAAACTGTTCCATGTTACAATCCAAAGCTGAATTCTTGCCACAGCAGAAAAGTGATGAGACAGAAACTATTTCCCTGGAAAACAAAGGAGGTTTGTAAAGTCAGAGCCGAAATGCTTCTCTGTGAAGCCACGACAGGACTGTCCTGCTCCTGTGCCAGTAACAGAGACTCTGTTCTACCCCATGCTCCCTTTTACTCCTCCCGTCAGTCAGTGCTGCCCATCCCTAAACCTCAGCATTAGCCAGCTTAATGGCCTTTGGGATCAGATACCTCCTTGGGCCACAGCGTAACCAGGAGGAATGTCTGTGATCCCAGGAAGAAGCCATCTGTGCTCTGGGCTGTCTATTGGGCACATTCTCGAGTCTCCTGCTCCCCTTCTGCTCTTTCTTTAGGTGAGACATGTTTGCAGTGTCGGTACAGGGAATGCTGTGGCTGAGCCCAGTTCTGCTCCACTGGTGTGTCCCAGAAACCACAGAAATAGGTCCCACAGCTCCGTACTAGGGACAGGGTTTACCTGTAGGTGACAAACAGCATGTTGGATCACATGGCATCCTCTGGTGGCAATTCAGGAAACACAGACTAGGATTTGGGACAGAAACTGTTCTAAACAGTCTTAAACCTAAATTCCATGGCCTGGAACACGGTTTGGCCAAGGAAGAACAGCTTAGACCGCAGTGAGATGGGCAGGTCTCTGTTCGTACCTCCCCGGAGGACACGGACGTTTCACGGACGGGCCCGCAGGGGGCGCCGCTCCCGCTCCAGCGCCCCAATCCGGGGATGCGGCTTTGGGAGCGCCCCAATCCCGGGATGCGGCTCTGGGAGCGCCCCAGGCGCTCAGCTCCGGCGGTTCGTCCTTCCCAGCTGGATAATGCAACAGGCGCAGCAGGTTTGATGAAGATGAAGCGGGGAAATGTCCGGACGCCTGAACTCCACAGACACAGTTCTCAACTGAGCCTCTCTGGGGCTTTTCAGGGGCTGCAACCCCTCTTGTTAAATAAATCACTTGACTGCATCTAATTTTATGAGGTTTTACTCTTTGGGTATTTTATTTCTCGGTCCTCTTTGTCATGAGTTACAGTAGTTGTGGAGAGAAAGGAAGAGGAGCAGAAGGGCAGACTATGTTTACATTAACAATATTTAAAACAAACTTGCGCAGGAATATACAAGTTACAGGAGGGACTATACTCAGAGCTACTTTTTCACACAGTTACACACAATCTTAAAACCCACACACACCATGCAAACTACCTAACATCACACAGTTATAGCTAATTATCAAGTAATACATATTTCTTAAAAAATTTCTAGATCTAAACTATCTTAATGCAACTTATTTTAACTTTATAAAAAAGCTCTATTAATGTTACTCCACAGAGTTTCTGCAGGCTCCGTTTCCAACTCCTCTGTGGGCCCAAGGTCTCCAAAGAGATTCCATTCTTATCTCAGAAGCTCCACCTGCAAATTTGTCCTTGGTTTGCTAGCTTGAAAATGTATGAATCCTAACAGGGAAATAGCTGGATAGAGAGGAATCCAAGGAAAGAACCAGGAATCAATGGGCTGAGTTCTCCCAGGGGCTTCCCCCAGGTCAGGATTTAGACCCACAGCAAATGTTTCCATTTGCAAAGGCAGTTCCGGGGTATGGACAGGCATGACAGACACGGCTCCTGGGGCCTTTGTGCACATTCCTGGCACTCCTGGCCACAAGGAAATGGGACCGTGGAGGTGGCAAGGCAGATTTCCCTCTCAGCCCACCAGGACTCAAGGAATAAGAAAAGAAACTCTGACTCTGTGCCTGTGACAAAAAAAATAAATGAGAGGAAGCTGCTCCTGTGATATTTCTCACATTTACCAGCCCACCATAACCACGAAAAATAACAGCAGTCAGGTTAACTAAGTACGAGAATTCTTTCAGGAAAATGCTTTCTCTCTGCATTCCAGTTAACAATTTCTGTTGTTTCATGTCCTACATAATACTTTGGAAGTCCTAATCCTGACAAACTTCAGAATTTCTCCAGGTGTTTCCACATTGTGGCTGCCTCTTCCCTGGAAGTGTCCAAGGCCAGGTTGGACAGGGCTTGGAGCAACCTGGGACAGCGGAAGGTGTCCCTGCCCATGGCATTGGGGTTAGTGAGCAGGGTTTGGGCTACGAATAAGGTTAGGGTTAGTGAGGGTTAGAGTTAGTGTCAGGATTAGGGGCAGAGCTGTTTTAGTACTGCCTAAAGAGAGGTTTCTGCAGGCTGCAATTACTCCTAATAGCGCCGTTTGGAGCCCACGCTCTGCGGCTCTGCCAAGCCTGGCTCCAGGGAACACCTTTCCCTGGCACACCCCTGTGCTCCCAGCCCTGGCAGCCCACGCTGGGCTGGGATCAAAGGCACCCACAATCTCAGTAATTTCTTACAACATTCACAATGTTAGTTCAGTTCTTATATCCCGATGTTGGTAATTATGGCAGTACCCAAAAGTTCACAGCAACCACAAACAAAAAAAGATTTCAAAGAAATGCCAACAACTCCTTTCTGTTGAAAATGCTGCTAGAAACCATGTCACCAGTTTTTATTAGTTATTAAAGCTGAGTCCACTAGGAAAGAGTGAAAAGGCACATTCCAGTCACTGGTTTTGGTGGCAGTGGGCTGCCCAAAATACAGACAGTTGGCACAGATCTCAGTTTTTAATGAAAAGAAGATTGAAAGCTGAATTGTGGTGTCAGAGACTGGTGGAAACCCACGGCTCTCAGTCAAGGTAACAGCCAGGACTGCCTGGGGAGAGACCTGCCTGGTACACACAAAGGCAGGGGAAATGCTCCTGTCTGAAGGTGGTGCAAACTGTTAAGGGTAGTCAGAAATCCCCTTCTCTTCCCCCAAGGGTGTGTGGTCAGCCAGGGCAGTCAGAGCCAGGGCTCCGAAGGGGTGTCTGTGGGCTGAGAGCTGCCATGAGAACCACGTGTTTACAAACACCTCCCTGGCAGCAGCTCCCACACCAGAGGCTCCACCACTGGCCCTCCTGGAGCAACAGCTGGATTTTCCCATTAAGCCCAACAGAGATCTGAAGACTCCAAGAATTCCTCTCAGGCAAAATTGAGTATGAAACCACCTGTAGCATCAGGAAAGCCCAAATCCAGGGATCCATCAGCAGGTTACTGGGAGAGCTCCTTGTTTTCAAATCCAGGACAAATGTTTAAAGCTTGCACAGTAAAATCTCAGCCCTTACTGGAGGCCGTGGCTTATCACTATGATCAGAGTCTATTCTTATTAAATTAGCAAGAGAAATTATAATCTATAATTCTATAAGTACAAATATATGCATATAAATATATGAGCATATAGATATAAATAACCCACATACAAATGTTTTACAGACAGGAACAGAATGAAGCAGCTCAGCTCTGCCATGAACCCCATTTCTCCCAACTCTGGGATTCATTTCTGAGTAGGAATTTTCCATGTGGCCTATGGGCAGATCCCTGTGATAGCTCCAGGCCTCCTCCCTCGCCGTGGATGCAGCTGACGTGGCCAGTGTCCAACACCCAGAGCTCCCCAGCCTGGGCCAGGTTCAGTCTGCTGGGCTTTGGCACTGCCTTTGCTGCTGCCTGCACAAACCTGACTTTTGGAACACAGCCTCCTGTCCCTTGGATGTTTGACTCTTAAATAATAGTTTCCAGCCCTATCATACCTTGCTGAGATTTACCAGCCAGATAACAGGTTAAAGGAAGTGTAAAAGTACATCCAGAGAGTTGTCTTTCACTCCTCAGGGCTTGGTGCCCCAACTGAGCCTTCCTTCCCACACAATCTTTAATTACACGATAAGAAAACCTGCTTTATTTTCCTGTCTCAGGTACTTTACTCCTTTATGTGCTTTATCGTTAGAGCTCTGTATTGATAGAGGAATCAAGAGTTTACAGCTATTTATGTTTCTAGGGAAACAGGGACAATAATGAAGCTTTTCCACACCACAGCCAGTCTCAAGGATTTGCCAAGTATTTACACTGCTCGCAATTATTGAAGTGCTTGAGCTCCTCAGGATCTTTTAGGTATTTTCCTCATACTAATCTCTAAAATATTCTATAGAAGGCAATCATTGAGAAATAAAATTCTGTAGCACTGCAGCAGCCTGGGCAGGAATTGTTCCAGCTGAGCCCAAATCATTGATCCATCACTTCTCTTCTGCCATGAGCAAAACAAGGCCCTGGACAGAAATGGCTTGTCCTGTGCCTTGCTCTCCTAATTTCTGTTAACACAGAACCCTTACATGACCTTATTTCTTGCCTCTTTCAATGCAGAAATTGTCCACTCACGTATGCATTTCCCTTCAGCACATTCCCTCTGTTTGCAAAAATAGTAATTTTGAGCAAGTTCCCACTGTTGCTCTGCTCTTCACTCCTCCAACCACTCCCAGCCATGTGTGTATGTGCTGGGACCTGCCCCTTCAGCACAGAAACATCCTTGTCTCTGAATCTGTTGGCACGTTCAGGGAATATAGGGCAATGCCAGGTTTGTGAAGATTAAAAAAAAGATTAATGATGGGCTTTAAAAGCCAGACAGCTGAGAATTGTATCTCGGGCAGCTGTTCACAGGTACCTTGCTACCAGCTGCAGATCAGAGCTTGTTGTCATTGGTTCTTCTCATAAGGAAGTTGAAAGAAAAAATACAAAATTGTGAGCTTGGACTGAAAAGCTCAAATATTTCATACCTGTGGTCTTCAAAAGGGAAGAAAAACATCCCAAGTTGGGATTTAAGAGGGCCTGTGACACAGTCAGCTGGGAGGGGCAGCCAAAGTTTGGATGAGCCAGAGAATAGATGGAGACACATTTCCACTGGTGGATGCAGAGGCAGAAAGGAATAATTACCAGAAGGGACAAACAGTTAAAAATTTAAAAGATAAATTCAAAGTAATCATTTTATTTTGTGCATTCATCCACAGAAACATTGTTGGAATTGCAGGCACTGAGATGGTTAAAATGTTCAGTGAGTTCATTTAATTACAATTGTATTAGCAACCCCTGGGAGCAAATACAGCAGGATGTGAGAAGAGAGATATGCCAGTATCACTGCAGGGCAAGGAAAGAGTGTTTACAGGACAGTTAATAAAACTACCCTGAAACAATATGAACAATTTTATAAAGCAGCAGTGACTGGCAAGGCAGAGCCTCAGCCAGGAGCTTGGGCGTGACTGGATGACTCCCCTTGAAAAAATGTGTCTCCATTCCCCTCTGATAAGGTGCAGATAAAGAAAATTCCCTGTGCTGACCATTCCTTACAGGGAAAAACTGACCCTACAATAAAAGAGGTTTATTGCACTGGGAGAAAAAAGGCCTACACTGAATGCTAAAGGCACCTTCTTTCACCACTGCTTTAAGGACCTGACATGAGAATCCAGGGAATGCTGGAGGAGTACCTAGAGGGAAGGATGCTCCTCTCTTGTTGCAGCAGGAGACAAATCTCAAAAAGAACACACTGGGATTTAGTCTCCTTTCAGCTTCTTGCATTTCTGTTCAGTGAAGAAAAGCACATGGACTGATGTTCCTTATGCTCTGACTATGGACTCGAATATTTAACAATAAAATAACTGTTCTCCTGCAGCTTCCTCTCTGTCTGCAGGCAGACTGCACCGCCTGACACCACCATTTCACCTTGGAGCAGTTCCTGGCTGGGCAGGTTTGTCCCATCCTGGGAGGAGCGGCGTGTCCCTGGCAGCAGCAGTGGCCCTGTGGCTCCCAGGAAAGGCTGCACAGCTTTACTGTGCTGGTGGAGAGCTGGGCAGGGCACCAGTCCCTGCAGAGAGGAAAGAACTCGGCTCTGATGTCCAGGGCTGAAGTGTGGCACATATCCTGTGTGTATCCAGTGATTTATTCCATACCTGAGTCACTGCAGAGTTCCTCCTGGTATGGCCTCCTCAGTACCTGGTGATGCAGGTGCCCTGGCCAGGCTCCCGTGTGCTGTTTGTTCTTTCCCTCCCTGAATTTGCCTCTCAGTTTAACACCTCTGTACACAGGGAGTGCAGCTCTATTGTGTGGCCTGAAATACCTGGAGCACTTTACATGGGCCTGGCTGCTCCCGAGAGCTGGAAATGCCGCAAGGACAGGACTTCATCTTTCTTTAAAGCATTTCTGGGGAGTCCCAGAGGTTTGGAGGGAGTGAGAAAGAGAGTGGAAGTAAAGCTGTGAGTATCCCCTCCTGTGTTATGGGTGCTCAGGGAGGAGTTTGTAGTAAAAAAAGCTTTTGAAAATCCATTTTGTATAACAGAGGACTGGAAACCTTTAGAAATAACATTTTCATGACTCGTGAAGACCAGAAGAGTTTTTCCTGTTCATTTGTCTCTTTGAGCAGCAATCAAAGAAACTCAGTGTACAATCAGGCGCGTGTTTCTGCTCACTCCCCATGTACTCAGGGATGTTAATGCTTCTCTTTGCTACACATGCAGCCATGGCTGCTTCAGGAGGATTTTTGTGTCTGTAGAAAACCAGATTCTCAGACATGGCACATTCTGTGTCAGCCCAAATGGAACCAAGAGCAAAGAAAGAAAGAAAATGTCCCTTCTGAAAGAACTTTTCTCAAGGGAAATGAGGAAAACGGAGGGGTGGGAACAGGTTTTGTCAAGGTCTACACACATTGTTCACCATTTGGGCTCCTTTCAAGCTCCGTTATCAGGCTGAATCACTCTGTTAAAACTCTTTCTTGAGATTACAGGAGAAAGCCTTTGTGTGACTCCTCTGACTGAGGGGGCTGTGCGCTCCCAGCCCCTTTATTCCATGCAGGTGAACTCTAACCAGGTTTAGGAACATTTCCCTCAGCACAGAGACGCCTCCTCCAAATCCCACCTTGTGTTTCCAGAGGCAGCGGTCAGGGGGAAGAATTGCCTCCCTGTGTGCAGGTATTTGAGAAGGAAACAGCCTACTCCACAGCCACTGACCAATAAGGGGAATGCCGTGTTGGCAGAAGGCTTAGGGCTGATAAATTCCACGGGTCTCAGATAACACATTCTGCAGACAACTCCCACACTGCACAGCATAAAAGCCGTGGCCTGGGGGAGCAGGGCACGCTCCTGCCTCAGGATCAGGAACCTGTGGGTGCAGCTTGGGTTGGGTCCTCACTCTTCTTCCCCATGGCCAGTTACAGCTTCAGGCAAACCAGCTCGTCCGTGACGGGGGGCCCCGTGGGCTCGCTGCGGTTCGGCAGCGTCCGCACCACCCCCAGCATCCACGGCGGCGCCGGCGGCAGGGCCGTGTCCGTGTCCTCCGCCAGGTTTGTCTCCTCTGGCCTGGGAAGTGGCCTGGGAGGAGGCTATGGGGGCACCTTCAGCAGCAACTTCAGCTACGGGGGTGGCCTGGGAGGCGATGGGCTCCTCTCAGGGAACGAGAAGGCGACAATGCAGGGCCTGAATGACCGCCTGGCGTCCTACCTGGAGAAGGTGCGTGCGCTGGAGGAGTCCAACGCCAACCTGGAAACCAAAATCCGGAACTGGTACCAGAAACAAGGACCAAGCCCTGCTCGGGACTACAGTGCTTATTTCAAGACTATTGAGGACCTTCGAGACAAGGTAGGTGTTAATATTTATCAAAAATCGTCTTTGATTTGCACTTAGGAAGGAAACAGGAAAACCCAAGGGAGCCCCAGAAGGCCCTGCAGGGAGATGAGATGAGATGAGATGAGATGCACAGGCAAGGAGTGGGTGGGGATAAAGAAAATGCCAACAGGGAATTATCTACTTTTTAAACTGTTAGCCAGAAGAAGGTATAAAGCAACCAGTGTGGGCTGCCCAAGTGCTTAACTCTCTGATAACGTTTGCTTTTAATACACATGCACACACATACACACCTGCTGGTCATGTACACACATATGACTAGTTAATGTATATATATCACCAACTCATACATAAAAAGAGCCAAGCAGTGACAGCAACCTGCCTGTCTGTACCCTCCCACCTGCCATAAGGCTTGAAAACCCTCAGTGACCCAAGCACACTGCATTAACAATGAGAATAAAGATGTGTTAAGAACAATTTCATATTTCCCATACTTAACCTCGAAATTGAGATAAGAGCACCGAAACATTTGGCATAGGGAAAAAGGAAGCAGCAGACATGAAGTAATCAATGCCATATAGAAATGCAGGATTTGCCCCAAGAGCACATGAGCACCTGATAACAGATTGCTGAGGTGATACACACCCTGCAAAACACAGGCAGCTGCTGACTAAAGTATGTAAATAAATCAAAGAAAACTTGAGGTTTAGTTTTCTGAGTTCAGACTGGAGTTCATGACCGCTCCCACACAGGTTCCCTTGCTGCAACCCATCCACATTCACTCCTGGTTTAGAATCTGAGCTCTGCTGAAGGCAGAACTGGCAATGAGATTTTCTACTTTTAGTATTCTTTTGCCTCCTTTCTTTCACTCCCCTCCATTTGAGGATGCAAAATGTTGTTCCAGCCGGTTTTGTGGCTGACCTTTTGAGCTTTAGAAGTGGCAGACAAAGACACACTTTCAGGTAAACCTGAAGAGGGATTCCTCCTAAATAAACAACATTTCCTTTAGAGGCTTTCATGATGCAATAAAATAATCAATCAACACTATTCTAGGAAATGAAAATGTGTTCAAAGATGGAACATTTAAGTCCTCTCCCTCTAAGCCAGCCCACAGTTTTGTCTCACAGTGGAACTTCTACCTAAAGCCACTTCCCACACCAGACACAGGGATGTGTCCAAAGCTGCCAATCCTGGCAGATGCCCGTGATAAACCTGTGCAATGTGTTTGCTGCAGACCATTGATTCTTCCCTAGACCTCTATTTGCTGTAGCTACAGATGAAATAGAGTCTTCCCTCTTATCTGCAGAGCAGGGAGGCAGATAACAGTTGATTCAGCCCCAGCAATGAGCTCTCCTTGTTTGCAGATCCTTGAGGCCACCATCGACAACGCCAGGACTGTGCTGCAGATTGACAATGCCAGGCTGGCTGCAGATGACTTCAAAACCAAGTGAGTCATTTTGGAGAGGGGAAAGGTCTTGTGAAGAGGCAAAAATCCCTGTTGAGCCAAAGGGCAGTGAAACAAGAATGGAATGCTACAAAAACCCTGTGTGAACACTGTTTGGTCCTGTCTGGGCAGTTCAGCCCTTCATGTATTTGCTAAAAGCACCATCTGCACCACATAAATCCTACAAACCCAGACACACCCCCATAAAATAATGTGTTTCTTGTGGGCTGGTTAATCAGCCAACCTGAATGGGCTTGGTTTGCTTTTTGAAGGTTTGAAACGGAGCAGGGTCTGCGCCTGAGCGTGGAGGCCGATATCAACGGGCTGCGCCGCGTCCTGGACGAGCTGACCCTGTCCAGGGCCGACCTGGAGCTGCAGATCGAAGGACTGAAGGAGGAACTGGCCTACCTAAAGAAGAACCATGAGGAGGTAAAACCCAGGAAACACGCTTCAAAGTGGCACTAGAGAAACAGCTTGTGGAGTTGTGCAGGCCCTCAGGATTGACCTGGGCTCTCCACGAGTGAGGAAAAAGTTCCTGTGTAGACTGGGACCCCCCTGGCAGTATTTCAGGGCAGTCAGTCAGCCTTAGCCCTTGAAGAAAGAATAGAAGGTTCATAATGTTCTTAGTTTATGGTTGTACCCTCTTTTGTCTCCTCTGCCATTCCCCACAGGAGATGAGTGCCCTGGGAGGACAAGTAGCTGGCCAGGTCAGTGTCGAACTGGACTCTGCTCCAGGCATTGACCTGTCCAAGGTCCTGGCAGATATGAGAGACCAGTATGAACAAATGGCTGAGAAGAACAGGAAGGATGCTGAGAACTGGTTCCACAGCAAGGTAAAACCCCTCCATACTGCACAAATACTGACCAAAAAACCCCTGAAAGAAACAATTATCCAAATACACAGAAAGCTGCTGTGAAAGCCCCACACCCCCCACTTCTCACGCCGTGTTTTGCCTGTCCCAGACCGAGGAGCTGAACAGGGAGGTTGCCATTAACACCGAACAGCTGCAGAGCAGCAAGTCCGAGGTCACCGACCTGCGGCGCAGCCTCCAAGGGCTGGAGATCGAGCTGCAGTCCCAGCTCAGCATGGTACGTCCACACTTGCCCTGCCTGAGCCCCACTGCACTGGGCTGGCATTCCCCTCCCCACACGGGCCCCGCATGTGGCACCAACCCCTCCGTGGTTGCCCCCGCAGAAAGCGGCGCTGGAGAGCACCTTGGCCGACACGGAGGCGCGGTATGGGGCACAGCTGGCACAGATCCAGGGGCTGGTTGGCAGCATCGAGGCACAGCTGGCGGAGCTCCGAGCTGACATGGAGCGCCAGAACACCGAATACAAGATCCTCATGGATATTAAGACTCGGCTGGAGCAGGAGATCGCGACTTACCGACAGCTCCTGGAAGGGCAGGAGTCCCAGTAAGAACCTCTTGCTCGGCCCCACAAAGTCTGACCGTGCCACGGTGCCCCTTCAGCACAGCACCTCAGTAAACACAACTGCAAACACTCCAGGGCTTCACCAGTTTTTAACAAATTGATTTTTCTGGGCCATGGTGGAAGTAGAAATGTTGTGGTTCCCATTTACACGAATTGAGACCTCAAAGAGTTTCTAAATGGGAAGGCAAACTGACAAGCAGCACAGGAGATTGTGTAACTAACAGTAAACTGCTCAGCTGCTTCACAGCCAGGAAAAGTGCAATTAATAATGTTTTAGAGAATATAAAAATTAAGAAAAAATACCCATAAACTTCCTGTTACCAGGTAGAGAGCTTTTACCCCCCAGGAGTCAGTGTGGAAGGACATACTGTGAAGAGAAGTGAAGGCAGCCAGCCTAGCACTGCTCAGCCCCTGAGTCACCCCACATGGGAGCACAGCTCTCTCTCACCTCACACAGACTCCAGGAGGGAAAAAATGAGGCAGAGGTTGACAGGTTTTGATTTCCTCTATTCCTTCTTTTCCATAATCGTGTTGTCCCAATGCAGTAGTTTAAAAATATATTTCTTAAAACAACTCCCTCCCGGTCACTGAGGAGCGCAGGGAGATGGAAATCCCTGCTCTGACTGCACACACAATGTACCTGACTGACACAGCATTTGCTTCCATCCATCCTCGTCTCACACAGCATTTGATGTGTTAACTCTCCTTTTAACTGTTCCTCTTTGTTCCACAGGATGTTTGGCTCCCTTTCAGGAACTGCTGGTAAGAATCCTTGCTCTTTCAGGGGAAGTTTTATTTTCTAAAAGGAAATACACATAACTCTGGTGGTTGTGTCCATTCTAGAAACAGGGGTCTGCATTGATTTATCACAGAAAAAAATTCTAGGTAGCAAATGCTGTCTCTGGCTAGAATTGAACAAATTTCAGCCATTAAAAGATGTCAGACATGAGAAAAATATCCCAGACTCTGCTACAGTAAAGGCAAAGTAAAGCACAAAACAGTTAATCATTTCCCCAGATAAAAGGACATGGGAATTGAAGCTTGGCCAGCTCAGGGGAATTGCAGAAACATGCCAGTAAAACCTGCCTTGAGCTGTTAGAGGTCAGCAGTGTCATAAAAGGGATGAGTCAAATCCAGGTGATGGAGGGGAAAAATTCTGAGAGAGGGGAATGAGAGACAAGGCCCAAGCTGAGCTCAGTGCCCATCAGAGTGGACCTGTGTGAGTTGGGCTTGAATGATTGCTGTTCCTTCTCTCCATGTTACTGCAGATAAAAGAGACAAGCTGGGAGATGGGAAACAGCACTGAAGGTCCTCCAAAGGTCATCTGCAAAGTGAGAAAAACCAGACAGCACACAGGGATTGAGATGGAGAGGAATCACTCTGAACTGCTGGAAATTACTTAAAGCACAGAAAGTTCTTGGCCACACGAAGTTTAGGCAGATTCGCACATAGTGGTGATTAAGTTGCAAATTGAATCAGCTTTGCAGTTATTTTTAGGTCCTGCATGTATTGAATTGCTGCATCTACTCAAATAAAGATGATCTTTTTGCAATCCTTGCTTCTTTGGAGTTATTGTGATGTTTCACTGCAGTCTGGCTTTTCTCAGGCAGGAATTAGCCAGGCAACCTCCCTGAGATGTGAGCGCTCACAGTGTGGGCTGGCCTGGGCTCCATCCTGATTCCTTCTGTCTCCTCTTGCTGGCAGGAGCTTGGAATAAGGAAGCAACAGCATCCCCATCCCCTCAGTGGCGGACACAAGAGTGACTTGAGTTTCTAACAACAACATGCTGTGCAGAGCAGGGGCAGTGGGATGGGAGACAGTTCATTAGGGTAAAACCTAAAGCTGTTAAACTGGGCTGTAGAAACCTCTCACAGGAACAAACAGGGTGAGCAGCAGTTGGAGAATTCTTCACTTCCTCTCACACTTCACACAGAGGTTCCCAACCTTTAGCACCAATTTCAGCCCCCTTGGCTCTCATGTCATTGAAAGGATATTATTCCAACTGAAATTCCAAATGGAATCACTTTTAGTTCCAGCCCCCAGAAATCAGTGATTTCATTTCCCATCACTCCTCTCCAAGCCAACAGCCCAGGAAGGTTTTCAGGGCTCGTGCTGAAAGCAAACCACGGCTCCAGCCCCACCAGCACCTTCCCAGCTCCCACCATGACCACAGGCACAGTTTGCTCCTCAGCTGAGGGGGAGTGGAAACTGGGATATGCCCAGCCTGGAAGTACCCCAGCACTGCTGTCCCCCAGAGTGGATCAGTGTGCAGCCTGTGTTTCAGGGACACATCACCAGATCATTCAGCACTTCTCTCCTTGGCCTTGAGAAATGTTCAGGATCCCTTGTTCATAACTAGATGTTCACACCAGATTCATGGAGTGTTTCCTTGGCTCGGAGCACCCCAAAGCTCTGGACCTTCTCCCTCCCCAAGGGACAATCCTCTTCAGTCCCAAGGTGCTGGTGCTTGGTTTTGGTTCAGTAGTGACTCAGGTGATCTGTCAACATCAGCTGTCAGTCCTGACACCAACAATCCCAGCTCAGCTCTGGAATAAGGCAAGGTGGCATTAGGCAGTGGCTTCACTGTGACAGGCAAAAACTGTGACAGGAGAGGAAACAGTCCCATTGTTTCTGATGAAATGTTTAATATAAATCACTCAGGCACTATAATTTTAGACCCTAGTTCAGAAAAAGAAAATTTTCTAAAGGTATGTCAAGTTCTTCTCTGAGTGATGGGTCTATCGCTCATGGAGTGATCACTGAGATGACAAACAAGCTGCTGCTTGACTGGAACTTGTTGTCCTGAGAGGAGGGGCTGGAGTGTGTCAGCTCCGTTAATCCCACAGCAGAGGTAACAAAAGGGTTTGTGCAGCACAGGCATGTCAGGGAATGTCTTGCAGGAAAGCTCCGTGGCAGATGACAAACCAAGGAGTGCAAGCACCACAGGTACAATGCTGAGACTGTGTGAAGGACAAGTCTGTGTGTCAAGACCTTGGATAAGGAATCTCAGAGCAAAGACAGTGAGACCAGAATAAGGCATAAGCTTGAAATACATGATCTGTATTGGCTGCTTGATTTATTTTCAGTTTGCCAATGGTAAATATTAAGAAACAGCTTTTATCTGCTACCTCTGTTGTAAGTGTCCATCTGACACTGATCCAGAGTGACACCCAGGGCGTGCTAAAAAGCAGCAAAGTGTGTTTCACCAGCAACCTGAGTTATCAAGCCTGAGTGAAAGAAGACCAAATGAAAATTCCCCAAAGTTTCCTGCTAAAGTTTGTGGTGTTTTTTAGAGGTCTGTTTGCTAGTTGTTTGTTGGGGTTTTTTAAATGGAATTTGATTTGCTTCTTGTTGCTCACTTGGTTGAACAGCCCCTGGCAGCACACACATCTCAGGGCACTGACATTACAGGGGGCTCAAAGAGACTGGTTCCATCTTTGGGAGGGTTTGTCTGAACTTGTTTTGTGAGCCACCAAGCCTTGGAGACACAGAGATCTGGCAAGGTCTGCAGAGCCATTAATCTGCCCAACAGCAAAACTGAAGGGCTGTGGCAAAGGGCCAAGTTCAGTTTGAAACATGTTTCCAAAGCTGTGAACACCCCTGGTCTGGTGCTCAGCCAGGAGTGAGTGACTGTGCCCAGAGCCAGCCTGCAAGGGACAGCTCAGCTGGACTTGGCCATTTCTTCCCTCCCAAGTGCACATCTCCAAGCAAAAAGGCTGCTCATCCCTGCACCTGCAGTAACATCTCAACTGGAAACGTCAGAAACCCCCTCAGTTTATTCCAGTTATTCACTGCTGTGAGCCGTGAATTACCCAAAATCCCCATCCTGAGTTCTAAACTCAGTTTCTGTACCATCAAAACCTGTGCTAAAAACAACTCTTTGCTTTTGATGTTGCTAGCAATCAAGGGGAGTTTTTGCTTTATTTTATAATAATTTTGGTAGTTGTGAAAGTCCATCTCCCTTCCCTTCCCGTCCCCTTTCCTCACGCCCTCCCACATTGCAGTCCCAGTTTCACACTCCACTTTAAATTAAGGATTAAGGTGACTCTTCTAAGTGCTTCTTAAACCTTATTTTCAAGTATTACTCCATTTTCTAGTGCACACTGGCATTAAACACACTTATTGCTGTCAGAACAGTTTCATCTTAAGCCCATTTTCTTTACATTTTCTAAAGCAACAGGATCTTAGTCCTCCCACCGTTCCTCTTTTAATTGAGTTATTTCAATATTGTGTTACCCTTCTGGACTATTTCACAAGCATTAATAAATTAACTGTGCCAATTCTCCCTTGCACGCTGATGGATGCTGATTGTTCCTCACACAACGCCATTAATAGATCCTTTTTGAACAAAAAGTTCAGGCTCCAAAATCTAAATATTAATTCCAAGCAAAAATCAAGAGTACGAACATTTCAAATTCAATTCCAAAATTTTAAAGGGGAAAACAGGGATAGCAAAGAACAAATAATGGTGAGATGAAATGATGATTGTATGTTTTTCAAGGAAATGAGAATTTAATTTAATTTTAAGATAAAGTTGATTTCTGAACGTAGCCATGGTGAGTGCTGTAAACGGGCAAGTGGGTGGGTCTGAACTCACTCTGTTTTTCCATTCTTAAATGTCAGAAAAGTAAACTCCAAGTTTCAGAACTATAGCCTGAAGAAAAACACTCATCTGATTCATGCCTTTTGTTTAATTAAAAAAGAAACCCCAAGCCCAAGCCCCTGCGATGTGCTGCCAGCACTGGTTGTCAGGAATGTCATCATAATTGGCCTCACCTCCAGGGAGGAGGAATTTTGGAGGGAGGGCTGCGGTGGGTTTGTCTCCAACACCCCATCGTGAGGGTATAAAAGAGGCTCCGGGGCAGTGAAGGCACAGCCTCTGCTCTCTGCCCACGCTCACAGCTGCCCTTTGCTCCTTCTCGCGCCGCAGCCATGGCCACTTCCTTCGTGAGCTCTTCCTCCACCTATGGGGGCGGCTTTGGGGGTGCCGGGGGCAGCTCGCGGCTGTCGTCGGTGCGTGCCGGGGGCACCCTCCGTGCCCCGAGCATCCACGGCGGCTCCGGCGGCCGTGGCGTCTCCGTCTCCTCCGCCAGGTACGTCTCCTCTGCAGGAGGCGGCTACGGCAGCGGCCTGAGCTGCGGCTTTGGGGGCGGCTATGGAGGAGGCTTCGGCGGGGGGGCAGCCTGTGGCTTTGGAGGAGGTGCTGGCTTTGGTGGAGGTGCTGGCTTTGGAGGGGGCTCTGGCTTTGGGGGCTGCTTTGACCTCGGCGGTGGCTTTGGTGGTGGCGATGGCCTCCTCTCCGGCAATGAGAAGATGACGATGCAGAACCTGAATGACCGGCTGGCCTCGTACCTGAACAAGGTACGAGCCCTGGAAGAGGCCAATTCAGATTTGGAAGTGAAAATCCGAGACTGGTACCAGAAACAAGCCCCCACCAGCCCCGCCCGGGACTACAGCAATTACTACAAGACAATTGAAGATCTCCGAGACAAGGTAAGACATTCACATGTAGAGGAGTCAAAAGAATGCAAAAGAGTCATGGAACTGCATATTCCATGTCTTTAAAATAAGCTCAAATAATCAGAAAAGAAATACTGAATTCTTCAACCCCAAATACGCTGAGGTCATGAGCAGAAAAGAATAGCTTGTTTTCAGTTTAAACACCAAATATCTTTTCCTGACAATGTGATGCTTGTTGAAATTAAAATGTTCACATTAAAAGTTAGCAAAAATGGCAAAATGTGTTTAGATTTGTCGATATATTTATTCAGGACTCAAATAGTAAAGAGTGTGACAGGTAGGCCTCCAAGGCTGGAAGGGTAATTCTCCTGGCTACAGATAAGATCAGTGTATGAACTAATTACGGTTCTAATCTGTGTTGCACAGAGTATCTCAGCTCTCTGGTTTGCTCGTGCAATGTGGATCTGGTATTTCACCGTTACTCACAGGAACCTTCCCTGTGTTTCTCCCTTGACAGATCCTTGCTGCTACCATTGACAATTCCCGGGTCATCCTGGAGATCGACAATGCCAGGCTGGCTGCTGATGACTTCAGACTGAAGTAAGTTCACCTGGGGCACATTTCTCTTCACTCTGCTTGTCTTCTCTTTGCTTCTCTCTCTCAGAACAGTTTCCTGAAGTTTGGTATAAGTTTTTATGTAGAAAATAAAGTTCTTCAGTCACTGAAGGGCACATTTTGAAACTGGGGACAGGTATTTTTCCTTGGTAACTTCTGATGCAAAAAACCCTGGGAAACAGAATTAATTGATGAAGGATCAATTCAGAATATAAGCCTGACAGAACACAGCCCCCAGATCACTGAGCTGTCTGAATAATGAATGATCACCCATGTCTACTTTTTTTTCCATGATGCTCCTAAGTATTTTTACCAGCCTGAGTCATAAGGGAAAGAAGGCAGGAATAGGTTGGGATTTTCACTGAGAAAGAAGAGAGTGGCAGAAAGAGATTGCAGTGGGGCTGGAGCAGTTCTCTGCCAAAGAGCCCAAAATTCAGAAAAGAAAGACCAAGAGCAATGGGGGGCTTTTCCATCTCTCGGGCTCAGAAGCACATTCAGCCAGTTGATAAAGGTCCCTGCACAGCTGCTTTTTCCTTGCAGCGATGCACCTGCAGGTTTTGGTTTTCCCTCTTGTGTCCCAGACAGCCCCAGGCCACTTGTGCTTTCCTCCACTCCAAATCCAAGAGGACACTGCAATCAACCTGTCCTGTTTGACAGCATTTCTCTTGATGCTGATAATCCTTATCGGGTTCTGCAAGGTGGAAAGTCACGTCCTCCTCAAGAACAAAATGAGATGGCAATGCCTGTGCTTGCATGTGCCATAGCTGGATGTTGCAAAAAAACACCTTTACTCCTTTTACACTTTTCTCATTCTGTTTGTTTTCATTTACAGCCCATACATTCAATATAAATTGTGATCATTTCATAGCTATACTGAACACAAACTCGGGCATGTCCCAGTGCTTGTTTCTCTTTTGACCTACAGGTATGAGAACGAGCTGTTCCTGCGCCAGAGTGTGGAGTCCGACATCAATGGGCTGCGCCGCGTCCTGGATGAGCTGACCCTGTCCAGGGCCGACCTGGAGATGCAGATCGAGAACCTGAAGGAGGAACTGGCTTATCTGAAGAAGAACCATGAGGAGGTGAGTCTGGACAGTGCAGAGGAGATCACTTCCCTTTGGAATGTATGACTGTTGTCAGTGAAACATGTGTAAGTTACATGTAAAGAGGTGTGTGGTGTGTGAGTGCACAGAGAGCAGGGAAGCCACGCAAGGAGAAGAAAAATGGGATAAATGTTTCATGTGTGTTCCACCTGCGATACTTGATAGCACAGCCCTGTGTGCCACAGCAGGGATGGCTGGGGGCAGGAAGGATGTGAGATGGAAGGCACCTGATCTTTCTGTGTCCTCTGCCTTCTGCCCATGCAGGAAATGAAGGAGTACTCCAACCAGCTGAGTGGCACAGTCAACGTGGAAATGGATGCGGCTCCTGGCATCGACCTGACCAGAGTTCTGTCCGAGATGAGGGAACAGTACGAAGCTCTGGCTGAGAAGAACCGGAAGGATGCCGAGGCCTGGTTCTTCACCCAGGTACAGCCTCAGTGTCACTGCCCTGGCAGCTGCATCCCTCCCTTCCAAAGTCATGGAATTCTTTCTATACAGTATGTATGTGATTTTTTCCTTACAGACTGATGAGCTGAACCGTGAAGTTGCCAGCCACACACACGAGATACAGACCAGCAAGTCGGAGATCACGGAGCTGCGCCGCACCATGCAGGGGCTGGAGATCGAGCTGCAGTCCCAGCTCAGCATGGTACGGACCCGCCCCGGGCACACCTGCAGGCACTGCCTCGCACTGCCCCTTCCTCCCCCGCTGTCCTGCCGCTCCTTATCCCCCTCCATGGCACGAGCTGCACTGTAACCCCCTCTGATGTGATTCCCTTTAGAAAGCCGGGCTGGAGGCCAACCTGCGGGACACGGAGGGCCGGTACTGCGCCCAGCTGGCGCAGATCCAGGCGCTGATCAGCAGCGTGGAGGAGCAGCTGGCCGAGCTGCGCTGCGACATGGAGCGCCAGAACCAGGAGTACAAGATGCTCATGGACATCAAGAGCCGCCTGGAGCAGGAGATCGCCACATACCGGCACCTGCTGGAGGGCCAGGACGCACAGTACGTGACCCTGCCCAGCCCCTGACAGGCAGATCAGGGCAGAGGCAGGCACTGTGTGGGGAGGGAGCTGTGGCTGCCGGGCTGGCACTGCACACACAGCCTGTGGGGCACTGGCAAAGCAGGTGCCCACTGAAATCCCTGCTGCTGCCATAACTCAGTCTAAATCTGTACTTTAACAGTGCTGAGGATTTGAAAATATAAATGCCACTGATTTGACTATAATGAATTCCAGAAGGCAGCAGGCACCATACGTATGTCTCACATAACCCTCTGTTTGCACTGGAATTAGAGCCTTCAGCCTGAAACAACCTATAAAAACCTGCTCCTGGTACTTCTTTAGCTCTTGGCTTTTTATTTTGTGCAGAGATGAAAACAGCCATCCTCGCACACCAACACCCCCAGCTAGAAAAGAGCTCAGTACAGATCCCAGCTTATCTCAGGAAAATTTGCTCCTTTTTTTTTGTTTTGTTTTGCGCCCACTCCTCATATCTGATCTATACATTAATTACTTTTGATTTCTGAGGAGGAATCAGCTCCTTACATAGTTTCTAGAAGAGGCATTCTGAGAAGAGCAGGATGTGGACACATCGAGCCAAGAAACTGGTCTGACCACTGTTCCCACTCCCTCTCAAGTACATAAGGGCGGATTTCAAAGCTGAAAGCACCTTAACACCACCTGTAGTAACAACACACCTGAGAAACCAGCCATTGAAATCGTGGCTGTTCACACAAATTCCTAAATGGATCAATGGTTTCAGAGGACAGGGTCAGGGATGATCATTAATCGAATACTTCTTCTTTTCTGCAGGTTGTCAGGAGTGAACCCCAAGGACGGTAAGAAATGTTTTTATTTAATAAGAGGCTGAAAGGAGCAGGCAAGATAGGATTAAACAAATCTGTTGTGTTTTTTGCCTTGGATTTCTTCTTACTACCACAGATTCCATTCTCCCTGCAACGACCCCCTTCTGTGTCATGTAGAGATAAAAATATAAGACTTTGTTTTATGTGCACTGTTGAAATCAGCAGCTTGCCAAAATGATTGCATGAACTGCTCATGGGATTCTAAACCACTCAAATCTCTCAAAGATTCCTAAATTCCTCTGCTGATGAACACAACATACTAATACTTCCAAATCCACATGTGATGTGCCCTCCTAAGTTTTTCTGGATAAGGGCCAGGAGGCAAAGTAGATAAGATATAAAGGCAGTTCTGCCTTTGATATGTGAAAGATCTTGTCAGGCAACAAACAAACACAACCTCACTGCTCAGCTCCTCGGGGTCTTGGCAGAGCCTTATTTTTTTCTTCCCTATTTAATTGTTTTATTCCTCCTGCCAGCATCGTTTGGGAGCAGTGGAAGAGGTCGCATTAGCACAGAAGATGAGGGAAGATCTGTTTCTACCCGTGAAAGGAGACTGCCATAAAGAAATACGGAGTCCCCTCTCACATGTGACGCCACATGGAACCAGTGCAGCCTCTCTACTGGCTAACACTGAGAGAAAGAGCCTTTCACTTCTCCAAATCACAAGAATATACCCAAGAATGCCTTTCCTTAGATTTGCTCTGCCTCTGTACATGAGCATTGACTCGTTGGGGCAGAGATACCTGTTCTCTGTCAGTGCTCTGTTGTTTCCTACGTAATAAAGTTTCTGTTCTGCTTGTGCAAATACATCCAGTCTAGTGGTGTTTTCTAGAGTCAGTGTGGCACTGCCACACACGGCCCACACACTGTCCCAGCGGGGATAACAGCTGCAATAACAACCATAACGTTAATAATAATAATGGGGATTGTGATGAATGGGCAGATAAAAAGTGCCATTAGATTGTTCCAGGAATCTGGAGCTGATATCAGTAAAAAACAGAGAAGATAACGTAACAAATCCTAAAGATCTTTGTCCTCAATTCCAAGCACACAGTGGGGCTGCAACTCATGAACAAATAAAATGCATCTCTGAAAAAACTGGTATTTTTCCATACGTATGTTTGTGTTCCTTTACTGCCTTCAGCACAAAAGGAAACTCCCTCAGCTCCTGAGGAAGCACCAGGCATGAGCTGCCCAGAGTTTGCTGTGACTGCCTTGGTTTTCAACCATTAGGCAGACCCTCCCCACCCCGGGCCAGTGCTGTGGCTGCTGCACTGGCCACACCACCTTCTCCCAGCTGCAAATCCACACCAGCAGAACTGGAGAGGTGCTGATTAAGCTTTGAGACCCTGGTGAATCCCAACTTCAGAAGCACAAAAGGCAGTTCCCTAAATGCTGTACTTTGCTCCCATAACCTGTTTGGAAAAGGTGTCCTTAGCCCCATTGATGAGTATTTGAAACCACACAATGGTGTCTGCAAAAATGACACCATTTCTAGAATTACGTGTTTTATTTTCCTTCCAACCTCCTTAGACCACTATTTTTGTGTTTCCTGTTTACTGACATTTAAAGAAAAGAAACCCAAACTCTTGGCACCATCAGTTTGGTCAAGAGTGAGGCTGCAGGATCACTGGTTCTGCTGGTAACACACACATATCCTGCCTGTATTCCCACTGGAAAGAACTGGGAAGAGGTTCTCACAAACTGCAGCAAAGCAACATCACAATCCACCAGAAAAGCAAAGTCAAACAGTACAAATGACCTTTTTTCCTGATCCAAACTCCAGGTAACTATTGTTTGTATCACTCAAACAGCAGGAGGGGGAATTTCCTACAGCCATGGGCAGCTATCCATCCATGTGTGCTCCAGATGGAGGGGTTGAAGCAACCAGTGATGGTTGCAGGACATTGACCTGTACAATGGGCTGCCAAAATATTCTCCTATACTTAAACTGCAGCCTAGAGATTCAGCTCAGTTTGCTTTCTCAGTTCAGCATAACCAGCACAATTCCGAAATGAAGCAACCCGGGACTGTGCATTCCTCTTGCCCAGCACCAGCTCCCAGGGAGCATCCAAGGGTGCCACCTGCTGACAAGGCTTTGTCTCCTCACTCTGATCACCACTTCCACTCTTTGCTTCAGATTAAAGAGGTGGCTGAACTCAAGTCCCACAGTGCAGCCTTGACAAAGAGGGTTTTGAAGTAAGTTGTTTGGTCTTTTTCATGGATCCACAACATAAGTGAATGAAAATTGAGTGGTGTCTTCTCCCGTTTGCAAAGGCTGAGCTTCAGAGGAAGCATCTCCCACGTCCCAGACCTCCTGTTCTCTGTACTATTTGCAAGATAAAACACAGCTCTGGTTTTAATGATGTGGTAACTCCATGAAACTCTCAGGGAGTAGGACTGAGGCTCTCTGGGCTCACACACTGCCAGCTTTGCTGCCAGGCAGCTTGGGAATGTCACGCGAAATGAAGTATTAATTTTATTTCCTGTGCTATTATGTACATACATGTGCATTTCCATTTCAGTGTAACAGTTCACAGACACCAGGTTTGCTGGACTGAAAATAAGTCTGAAATTCATCTCTGGTGAGATGAACTGAAAAGCAGAATATCATCAGTTCTATCATAATTTGGGGTTTTTTCTTCGAGTGAGGCCCTCAGTTTTTGTCTGGTGCTTCAAGCTCCCCTCCCTGTCGAGCAGCAGGGCTGCCCCTGAACTGCAGCTCTGGACAGGGGCTATTAACAGAGAGTTTGGGCAGAACAGAGCCTTGTACTCACTGGAAAACCCTGTTTTCAGGGGACAATTGTCCCAAACAGTTCCAAATGGCAGCATCCCTCCACACTGAAGTGCTGAGGAAGGAGGAGGAGCATGTGCTCCATGGAAAGAGAACTGGGAAAAGGGCAGGAGCAGGTGCCGAGCAGAGCCCAACCACGACCACAAGGAGGAGCCCAACGCCTGCTCCGTCAGGAAAGCGGCCGGGAGGTACCCAGGGAAGGCTGGAGTGCAGCAATTCCTGCCTGCTGCGGCATTCCACACGGAACAGAGGAAAACACACCCCTCCAGGTTTCCCCCAGCACCGTGAAACCGAGTTCCGTGCAGCCGCCCTGAGCCCAGCACTCAGGACGAGCAGCACGGGCAAGGCAGACCCTGGGAAAGGGCTGAGCTTTCACCTGGGTGAGGAAAGCAGCCTCTTCCCAGATCTTCTCCTCCATCCTATCCCATCCCATCCTATTCCTCAGCTGCACAGTAGAACTACCCTTAAAGACAAGGTAATCCACTGCCCCAGCGGTTGCCATGGCAACACTTCCCAGTTTAGCCCCCACGTGAGGATCGGGACCACCTGCACAGCCAGACTCACCCCTCCGTGTTTGATGGCAGCACTTCGACAGAAAGTCACCGAGACTTCTGAGGAAGGCTATTCCTGAATAACTGCCAAGTCTATTTTTAAGGCTGGCAGCTTAAAATAATTACTTGAAGCTTTTGAGTGTTGCTACAAACTCACACTGTGAAACTTTTCTATAGCTAAAAATACAAATATATCAGTAGTATTAATTCTGGGAACAGCAAGAAATCCCTTCATTGCTCCTATTGCAACAAGACCACTGAAACAGGACTGAGCCTCAAATTGTGAGGAAATGAGCAGAAAATATAAAGTATCTAATTCTCATGTACTTTCCCCCAGGAAGGGGCAGCTGAAGGAAACAGCTGGGCATTGCTGACTCTGGACTGGAGGTTTTTTAGTTTAGAAGCTGGATAACTTAATTAAAGCCTCATTTCTCACACAGGCTGAAGTTGTTGGTCGTTAATGATGGCTGATAGGACATGCTGTGTTTGGGGATCCACAGGTTTGAGATCCAAAGGCTGGTGTAATTCTGCAGCCTGAGAATTATGACAGAAAGTATCTGCAGAGCCCCATCCCTGCCCCAGCTCCCCATTTATTCCCCTCATGAGCAGGAAAACAGAACAGGCTAACTACAGGGTTAGAGAGAAGTCTGAGGCAGAGCTGATCCTGTTCCACACCTACGGATTTTGGCCACACCTCACTATTATCATATGAAAAGAAAAAGAAAAAAAAACCCAAACAAGCGAAAGGAAAGCAATCTGGTATGTGGCTGATTCCAAACAACAACAGTGTGCAGGCTCATAAATGCTTCAGAATTGACCAAGAGGAAGCACGTTTCGTGATGACACAATCTTGTTGCTGTAGTCATTCATCGAAGGGAAACTCCCACAGGAAAAGGCATAAAGCTGCCCAGGGAAGGCGAAGAGGCTGCTCAGTGCTAGGCAGCCAAAGCCGGGGTTCGGTTCACACAGAGCTAAGCATGAGCACCAGCCAAGGCCCTTTCCAGTTTTTTTCTGGGTCCCTCAGGGGTAGTCCAGGGTGTGGTTTGGCCCAGCAAGGAACTTCTTACAGAGCGTCAAGTGCAGATGGTGGTGCCAGCAGCACACATCCCTCCTGCTCCTCCGCCAGACCCCTGTGGCTGCCCACAGGAGGGGCACCCTGGGCAGGCTTCGGCGAGCACCATGGGCAAAGCATCTTCCTGGGGGGCAATGAGAAACAGACTATGCAGAACCTGAATGAGCGCTTGGCTGCCTACCTGGACAAGGTCCGTGCCTTAGAAGCAGCCAATGCTCAGCTGGAGAGCTGCATCCTAGAGTGGCACAGGACTAAGTCTCATGGAAAGAGGCATGACTTCAACCAATACGAGCAAAACGTCACTGACATGCAAAGGCAGGTAAGTCAGAGCTGGGACTGTGTCATTCTGGGCTCTTCTAAGGAATCTGGGCTGTCCTTTATGCTGGTGGCTTTCCTTTAAAGAGGTTAAATAAAACCTTTGAAATGTTAGAAATCCTCAGGAAGGTTGTCCCAGGAGCTGGGAACAGGCATTCTTTGTGCTGCCAAGGAGGAGACTGGGCACACGAGAGGCTGGAAGGGGGTGAGGGGGCTGTACAGAGACTAGCAGAATAGAGGGATCCGTGTGCTGCCAAGTGTTCCTTTCTGCACTGAAACTGGGCTTTGAGTAACTGCGTCTGGCAGAATTTTGGCTTTTTGACGAGCAAATTACAAAGCAGGAGGAGAGCAGAGCCTGCCCCTCTCCTGCCGCTGTCTCCAGACAGACTGGGGCATTCCAGCTCTTTGATTCCTGTGGTAGCAGACAATGAAACTACAGGAGTTTTGGGACCAATGAGCTTATGTAATCAGATGGAAAAATACTTCATTGTAATTAAGAAAATAGCAGTGACAAATTCCTTGTGGATGTTTTCACTATAATTAAAAGGAGAATTTCTGGTTCCTGCCAGTAGTTAATATTAATGTTCAACAGTAACTCTTTCAATCGCCCAAACTCACGTGTCTTCAAATTTAAGCATAATATTAATCTGTATTCATAATGAACATCCTTAGCACTGTAACCAGCTGTGTGACTAATCAGTGTAATTAACTTTACATACCCATATGGGGCAAAACTCAAAGCTCTTCCAAATGCAGCGTTGTCGTTTTCCCTCCACTTTTTACAATACGATTACTTGGCATTCTCAAAACCCAGAGAAATTCTTTTCAAGAGGGCTTGGAAATGGTCTTAATCCCCATCTTTGCTGACTGGGGCCAGGGACTTAATCAAACTCCGTGCTCGCTGTTAAAAGTGTTGCCTCGAGGCAGAAGATGAGGCGCCCCGACCACAGCCTGTGTATGGAGAGCCAGAACTGTCATCACCCATTTCTGTTTTAAGGATAAAGAAAGGTCACCGTGCCCAGGACTGGCACTGGAGCACTGTCCTTTTTAAATGAAATAGAAATAAGGATGTGTTCACCAAGAACATAAATGTGTGTGGTTGATTTGGAATTAATGAGTCAGAAATATTTAGAAAGACAAGCATAAAGCGATGATGCTGACTGGGGCAAAGCCCTCACTTTTGAATAGGCTATACCCAAAGCACTGACTTTTAACTCTCACCCCTTCAGCAGCTGTCCCTGGACACAGGTAGGCACCTGGAGGCTGGTGGCTGTGCTGGATGAGGCAGGAAAGCATCATTTACAGGTGACAGTTCAGTGCCTGAGCCAGAATTTTAACTTTCTCTATAAATTATTGCAATTAGCACCAAGTCTGCCAGTAAAATGAGTGAAAATATAGCATCTAATTATTCACCATAATTAAATTAATTAAACATTAATTTAAAAGGTGAAAGTAATTTAGCACCTAAAATAAAATTTAGACCAAAATTAGGATCCTATATCCAATAACCCAGAAAGGCTATTATATACTGTCTGTCTGGACTTGGAGGCATTTAATCATTTGAGTCCTACATTTTGTACCACACTTTTCCCTGGATACATGAATTTGGGATGAGCATTTCAGGTGGAGGGACAAACTGCCTTCTCCAGGCTGACTCCACTGTAACCAGACACACAGTGAAACAGCACCTGTTCTTCAGGTAACTGTCTCATTCAAACTCCTTGTGCCACTAAATAAGCAAAGTGACCTACAGAGCATTCCAGGAGATGGGACAAAGGACACGAGACATGAGAGGAAGAAGTCAGAGCAGAAAGGCTTCTTGGAAAATCCTTGGTTTGAGAAGGAACTGGAGTGTATTTCCTACATAATAACATGTGAGTTCTTAATGAAGCTACCTGTAAGTTTGCAGACTGGTGTGAATGATGCAGGCATGTTCCTGAGGGATGCAGTGAGGAGTTCCATGGGATCATTAACAGGCACATGTGGGATTCCCCGCTGGCTGCAGAGCAGTGGGCAAAGTACCCCAAGTGCTCAGATCTCACAGAAAGGGTCACACAGCAATTCCTTACATGTGCCTGGCTATGAAATGGCACAAAGATGAAGAACTTGTGTTGCTTTCTCATCACCTTGTAGATCCCACAGGGGAATTCTCCAAGGCTGGATTCAAGAATTGTCTCCTCTCTGACACCAAATTCCAGGCAGCCTCACATGCAGGGCATTGTTACAGTTCTCCTGCTGGCCTTGATCGTGTCCCAGGGCAGGATCCAGGGTGTGCTGCTAATTGCTCAGGAATGCACAGTCTGTAACAGATTAGTTAAACATTCCACCTTCTTATTTACTACGAAGGTGAACCTTTGACACTTCAGGAGAATTTTGTCATTTCCTCATTTCTTTGTGATTCATTGAGGTGTGGGAATTTTTACTTGAAGGTGCTGAGGGCTCTGTAAATGATGCCAGTACAGCCATGATGCCCCTTGGTTTGCTCTGTGGGTGCTGAGTGAAGGCACTGGTGTGAGTGTGACCACGCTCTTCTTTCCTCTCTGTTAGAAAAGGACTCGAGGCCCTACATTCATGATTTCATGGTAATTATGTGTGAGTTTCTGCTGGAATTCTTCCAGAGATTTTGCATGGAATGCTCAGCCTTTTGCATTCAGATCTACAGTTAAAAGCTACCCCATGTTCCAGGGGCTCACAAGCCTTTCCAGTGTGTGCTGGGTACACTAAAGGAATTATGAGGCTGCACTTCCTCCTGTGCCTTTTAAGGCAATTTTCAAATCCCAAAGCAAAATCAGAAACGTGAATTAATCCCTCCATGCCACTGGAGTTACAGGTGGATAACTAAATGGGCCACAGCTTGATGTCAGTGGCATTGTCCCTGTGACTCCAGGCTGAAGCCCGTGATGGACTGAGGGCCCTGCCCTGAGTCGCTGCCACCATCCCCGTGGTGCCTCTGCACCACAGCACTGACTCAGCGAGGTGCTCCTGCACGTGCAGCTCTTTAGTGTATCATTAATTCCAGCATTTGATTGTATTCAGACACAGCTTAATGGTTCTTACTGAAATTTCCCCTAAAGATGCCCAAGGCAGCTTTGTCAGCAATGATGGACAGGATCAAAATCCGGTCACAGAACCAGAGGAAGGCAGTGACTGTTACTCTGTAATAAACCATGATGTGTAATATAATTCATATCCTCTACCTGGCCAGGAATAAGATGACAACTCTTGGTTCATACCCAAAAGAGTAAGACTAAGAGTAAAGTAAGATTATGGACAAAAACTGCAAAACATTTAAATGAATCAGGAAACTGAATTGCTGTTATTCCTGTGCTCTCCTTTACATGGTAATTCTACTATTTAGATGCTTCCTACAAGCAGCAGGGAGGCTAAACCAGCACAGGTTATCCACTGTAACCCCATGGCAACACTGAGTGTCCTGTTGGATTCTCTGTTTTCCAGATTGAGGATGGCAAGATCACCAATGCCAGTATCCTTTTACAAATCGATAATGCTAACATGGCATCCGAAGACTTCAGGCTCAAGTAAGCTCTCCTTTGATTTCCTGATGAAGTTTGAAAGAGGAGTAAGCAAGATACTGTTTTTTCTTGCTAATCCAATAGGGAAGTGATTTTACTGAGGTTTTCTGGTGATACTGGATGAAAAAAAACAATGTAGAGCAGGGGAAAAAAACCCAAAAGGATATAAACGCCACAAATGATTGCTGAAGGACCTTGAGTCACCCTGTTTATGATACTTAGTGCAGGTCCTGACGAGCAGGTTTGACAGCAGGCACTTGATACTTGTGACAAAGGCACTTAAAACTGTCATCTGGGATTACAAATTATCCCCTCTGTGCACTGCACTTCCCAGTCCAGCCCAAATCTATTTCCTGGACTTATCACCTCTTCTGTCAGCTCCTCGGGGAATATTTGTCCTCCTGTAGCTTCAGCTGCACTTCTGTAAGTGCAGCTTGTCAGGAATCACAAAGGTTTGTCTTGTTTCCAACAGCTGAAGATCAGCTATAAAAGAATCTCCCAGGTTTTGGTGATATTGTGACAAACTCGGAGCCCCAGGCACTGCTGGCCTTTCCTTAGCAGAGAGTAGTGTCACAAAAGGAACCAGTGGAACTGCTTTGAGGGATGGGACTCATAGACTGAGTCTGATGGGGTGAGTGTAGAAACACCAACAGGGCACACAAAAAGATGGAGTAAAGGGAGAGATGCTGAGGAGCAAAAGTGCTTCCCATGCCCAAGGGAAGACCTGGCAGCATCTCCCAGCCTTTAGCTCGCTACAGACACTGCAAGAGGTTGGAGAGGAATGGGAATAACTGGCTTCCTTCATATTTTTCCTGCCTTCTGAAGGATTGAAAAATCACCATTTTGGAAAAACTACAGCAAACATTGATTGCTGATACTGTTTTCAGAGAATCATATTCTCAAAGCTTTCACAACCTGGTGAAAGTTAAAGTGCAAAAAAAGAAGTGAAAGAAAGAGCTTTTTTCCTTACTATATAGAAGGAATTGTGAGGGAGAAGGGAAAATGAAATACAAAAATACAAAAACCCATCTTATTGTTAAGACTCTTCAGAAATATTCAAGTAGAATATTTTAGAAACAGAATTTGTTCCCTTGGTTGTTTGTTCTCTCTAGTTCCCCACACAGAGGACTTCAGCAAGTCTAACTTCACTTTGATGTTCCGTGTGCAAGAGCCTGAACAGCTCCCAACACGCACTGTGTGTCCTCTCTTCCCTCATTAAGGTACGAAGCAGAGAAGTGTCGCAGGCAGGGAGTGCAGCTGGATGTGGAGAACCTGCGCAAGGAGCTCGACGGCCTGACCATCATCAACACAGATCTGGAAATGGAAATTGAAGGCTTGAGAGAAGAGCACATCCTCAGGAGGAAAGACCACGAGGAGGTAGAAAAAGTTCCACTTGGTAAAATCCTATCGCGCAAATCTTCACTAACGTGTAATTAACTGAGTAAGACCCACAATCTGTAAGTGGGATTGATGATTCAGGACCTACTCCTGTTTCTGAAGCAGCCAATGAGAGTCAGGTGAGGCACAAAGTCTGTGTCTGCTTTACCAATTACACCAGGGTTTCAGAGAGAACAGACTGTCGTAGTCTCTCCCACCCATCGGTCCTACACAGCTACTAATAACTGACATACTGGACAGAAATGTTCTCAGAAAGACTTAGATACAAATACACAAGACTTGAAAGAAATAGGAAATGTTACTGGGTGCCACTGAGTTTTACTCATCACAGACTTTTCCCTCAATCCTGGATATATCACTCCCCAGACTCACAGAAGCACAGAGGGGGTTGAGGGTTGGGAGGGACCTCCTGAGGTCCCCTTGTCCGCCTCTCCCACTCAAGTAGGATCATGTAGAGCAGGCTAAGCTGAGTGAAACAGACCTCAAGTTCTTGAAGGATCCAAATTAAAAAACAGTGGTTGGTGAAGTCAAGCAAAATTACTCGTTCTTGCAAAATCCTAAGCACAATAATTAGATAATAATTCTCAAAAGCCACGCTGCTTTGAATCCTTCCAGAGCTACACCCAGTGCTCTCTGTTATTCCACATTTATAACACCACTGCTTGAAACATGCTTGTTTCACTTTGCTTGATCTGGTGTTGTTTGCAGTTATTACCTAACACAGACCCAAATGTCCTGCTCAGTGTGGGCTGCTGAGGTGGAGAATGAAAGAGGGGGTTACACAGCAGCAGGTGAGCTGCCTTTGGCTGATCCCCTGAGAGCCAGGGAGAGCTCCTGGAGGCAGGAACCAGCAGAGCCCTCCATATGTCCAGCTGAGCCACACTCGGTGATGTCATACCCAAAAGGCTCCTTTGCCTGGGCGCTTTGAAAGTGGTACCAGGCACAGAAGGTTGTGCTAAACCAGAAGGAATGTTACCCTACCTGCCCGACTGGTCCTGTAATTATGTTGTTTACACAGTAATTATATGCTTTAATCCAATTATTCCTTTAACAATTACATAGAACTTTTACATTACTCTCCTGTAAACTTAGTTATAGTTCCATAAATATTAACATAAAGGGTAAGAAAGATGAAATTACTGTTAGATTTTCATCAAAGGTTTTGGGTTTCTAATAGATAAATAAATAAAAAATGTCCATGCTTCTTCATTAAGTCCATTTCTTCCAGAAACATTCTAAGAAAAGATCTTCTCACATTTTTTATCGAGTTCTGTCACAGAAGCAAATACAAGTCACGGGTTTCAGTCACATCACAGTATTAATATATATTATCAATATATAAATTTTCCAATGTTAACTAAATATATATATAACAATTCCCCCACCAAACCACTCTGTGATTCTGTAGTTCCGTGAGAACTCTTCACTTTCATAAATGAGTTTGCTTTTTCCCTCTGCTAACACATGAACAGGATATGGAAGCAAATCGCTCCTCACAAGACTTCAAAGTCAGCATAAAAGTAAATGCAGCCCCTCCTGAGGACTTAGGCAAGATTCTGGCAGAAATAAGAGAAGATTACGAGGCCATAATTGAAAAGAATCGTCAAAGCCTGGACAACTGGTACAAAGAACAGGTAACAGCTATTCCCTGCTCATTTCCAAGATCCCTGTGGTTGTACCTGCCTGACCAGGATCAGTAAAGCTTTCCTATTGCTTCTGCTCCACAGAGCTCAGCCCTGTCCCTGGCAGCAACCCCCAATCCCGAGGAGATCCAGCGCAACGACAACGAGATCAAGGAGCTCACACGGACCTTGCAGGCCCTGGACATCGAGCTGCAGGCACAGATTAGTAAGGTATCTGCTGCAGACATCGTGGGCCGCTCTCTCCTACCCCAAGCCAGAAGTTGCCAAGGACCAATTCTCCATTTAAATCTGCAGTCTAGAATAACTTTATTGCAGTTGCTGAAGTAGGAGGGAAATTGGAATTCAGATCATGCTCAACTTTGCCAGAATATGCAAAATAGATTCAGCAACCACCACCAGGAAGAGAAAAATTCATGTCTCTCCTTAAAACAAAATAAAGGGAGAAGAAGGGAAGGGATAGCTGACTCCATTGTCTGGGAAGAAAACATGTCCAGAAGACAGATAATAATGCAAAGTTCATATTTACAACTCCTATTTAATGCATGAAATATATGAACTGTTAAAAGTGTTTCCCAAACATTACTCAGCTCTGGGACAGGTTAAAGATCACATCCCAGTGACCTGGAGACTCAGGGGCTGTTGTGGACAGTCCATGCAGGAGTGACAGGAGGGGCAGAATTGCAGGAGCAGAGCTTTGAGCAGAACGGATACAGGAGGGAGAAATGACTCAGCTTTGCCTCTCATGCACACACGACACAGCTTCGTGGTTCTGCTGCCTTCACAGGAATACTTATGCAAATGCACAAGTGTTTAAATTACCACAGCCTTAATTTTGCAATCTTCTAGCTAGAGACCAAATTTGCTGGCATTTCTGCGTTATATCTACCACACAAATAATAATCATGGTCTTGGTATTATCTGCTCCACCAGAAACACATGCTGGAAGACACCCTGGCCGACACTCGGAATTACTACGCTGCTGCACTCCAAAACATGCAGCAGATCATCTCCAGGTGCGAGGAAGAGCTGAGCCAGGTTCGGCATGACATGAAGCAGCAAAATAACCAATACAAGGTTCTTCTGGGGATCAAAACCCGCCTGGAGAAGGAAATTTCCACGTACCGCCTGCTGCTGGAAGGGAATGCTGACGGGTAAGGCAGAGCTGCCCCAACTGGAACAGATGAGAGGAGAGTCCTCATATTTGGGTTATTTATTTGTTTGTTTATGCTTAAGCAAAGCTTGTGAGTTCCATACTACATCAAGGGTTGGTATTTTAATGTGATGGATCATAATAAAAAGCCAGAGCCACCTGAAGTACAGAGACACTTGTACCCATGTAATTTGGATTACCTAAATTAATATAAGTTTTTATTAAAAAAAAAAATTTCCACTCCCATAGCATGGCCATCTCAGCATAGGACAGGGCTGCCCTCATCCTTGTTCTCTCATCTGGTTTGCACAAATTCAGAAAAGGAAGATTAGCAGCCTTTAGAACCACAGCTCTGGGCAGGCAGGACAGTGTGGGCCCCAGGGCAGGGGTCTGTCCCAAGCCAAACTGGGATCAACCTGAGCCACTCAGAATAGACAAGAGCCAATGGACCTTTCCCAGGAGCAACACTGAATGTGCACAGGAACAATGCCAGGTGAGAGTATCTACCAAAGGGAAAGCTCATGTGGTATAGAAGCATCATTTTTTTTGGGTTTTGCTTTTTAACTTTTCTTTCCTAGTGGGATGAGGTCTCCTTAAAATCAGTGAGAAGAATGGGAAGGAAAAACTTCTTGGAATTAATATAACCATTACTTTCTCTCTGTTATCTTTACAGGACAGCAAGAACATCTGAAGATAAAGGTAAATGTCCTGTACTTTGTTCTCTGTAGTGACTCTTAATGACTGTCATTTCCAATCAAATTTTCCTCAGAGTAATTTTAACCTCACCTGACTGAGCTGTGGAAGGTGTGAGTGGCAGGAAAGGCTCTTGCAGGCTGTATTTGAGAACCATTTCAGTGGTTCCTGTTGCTCCCGGGCTGCCTCAGCCCCAGCTCCATCAGTCACACACGTGGCCACAGCTCAGGCTCCAGACTAAAGCTCTCCTGGGATATGAGGAGGCACAGACACTCACTGGATGACTAAAGCAGCATTAGGGCTTGAGAGCAAACCAAAAATCTGCATGTCTGGGAACTCTTATTCTGGCATGAGCATGACCTGCAGACATTCTGGATTATCTGCTGGATTTGCATTGGCTGGGCTGTCTCTGTGTTATTCATTTGCCCTGACCTGGACCGGACCCAGGGTGACTCTGGCAGCACATTTCACACAGAGCAATAACAAATATTGACTTAAAGGGAAAACATGTAAAGATAACTTAGTTGAGAGGCAGGTAAATGACTGCAAATGAAGCTTTCCCTGCATGGCCTTGTCTCACCATTGCCCCTTGGCTAAAGAAACTTCCCTTCCTTCCAGAACACACCGGGCTGAGCAAACAGAAGCTCAAAGCGATCGTCCACGACACCGTGAACGGGGAGGTGGTGTCCTCCACCATCAACGAGATCCCCCCACAAGCCTGAAGGGAACTTCCTTCTGCCAACCAGTGGCTTTCCCAGCAGCAGCTCCCACAGCCCCCCAGGGACGGGGTGCTTGGGCTGGCTCCCTGTGTGTGGGAGAGGGACACTGCAGTGAACCTGCTCCTGAAATGATCTGCAGTCTGACACTGGAAAGTGCCACACAGAGCTGGGCGTAGCTGATATTGGTAGCTTAAAGAGCTTTTAGTCACCAAAATGCTGAAGAGAAGCAGGTCCATGAGCCGGTGACAGATGGACGGTGCACATCTCCCCGGGGCAGGAACCTTCAGCTGGGATTCAGTTATCGCTCTGCAAATTAACTATAATTTAAAGGGAATGATCTCTCAACTTTTTTCCTGGTCTTATGCCTCTTATCATATACCTCACTGCAGCAAATAAATTTTTATCCATTACTTGTTCTGGTCCTTGTAATTTCTGATTTTGCTTACCCTTACACATGTCCCAGCCCGTTGTGGCAGTGCCACCAACACGGGTCAGGAGTGCCAAAGCCTTGTTGATTCAGGAGGGACAAAACTGCAAGGACACAGAAAAGAAGAGGTGCCACAGGTTACAAATGACATTCACATGAGCAAACTATTCAAATTCCCTATACACAACTTTTCCATGTCACTGCTGAAAACAGCATTATGAGTAGGAGTGTTGCAAAGTCACTTTACTAAAATAGTCACCTAAAAACATTTCTTTATTCCTCAGCTTGAGAGCCATTTTCTTGCCCTGTCTTTACATACTTTCCTTCAGAGCCTGTAAGTGCTTCTTCAGATACTCCCAATCCTTCTCAGTGACCCAGGTAATTAAAAATCCATCTCAGTTATTTAGTCTGATATTAATGTTCACTGTGTATCTCAGATTAGTGTTCCCTGTCCCTGTTGATGGGTTCTGCAGTCAGGACAGAGTGGTGTTTGCACTGGGTGCTGACATCAGGGACAGCCCACGAGCTCCAGTCAAATCTCAGCTTCCTCCCCCTGCTCAGCTCAGGCCCCGACAACAACAGAGCTGTGCAGAGCTGAAATATGGGCAAGGAAGGGAAATATCATTAAGATGTTTAGATGAGGAAGGCTGTAAGGCAGAAGGAAGAGAGACAAAATGGAGCATAATAAGTGTGTTAAGGATTTGCACTCCAAAGTCCCTGTCTGTGTGTCCAGGGCAGGCTCACCGTCACAGTGACATTGCCATCAGGCCCTTTCATCCCCACTCGGGAGGGACTCACAAAGGGACTCTCCTGTTACCTGCCTTGCTTTGAAACAGGGCTAACAAAGGAAAGGGAAAAATTCAAAGAAAATGCAGATTAAACTGAACAAAGTCCATCTCTGTGATACAGTGTTCTGCTACTGGCATGTTCAGGCCAGTTCCTGACCCCCCTTTGCCCGCAGCCCCCCCAAATCCCCACCCTTGTTGCACAAAGAGATCCCCAAAGCATCGGATGGATTACCTAGTGGTTTCTTTAAACTGGGTAAAACTTGTAATACTGGATTAGTAACTACTGGCTAATTAACAGTGTCCTTCCTTATGGCTTACCAGATCCAACGAGCCAGACCTGGGGTTTTTAGCATCTGGACAAAATGTGCTGAGGTTTTCTTGAACAATTTTCTGTGTTATTTAAAGATACATCAATTTACCAGATATACAGGGCAGAACCACATTGCTGTGACACAAATAATTATAAAAACTTCTAAGTAGCCCCTCATTTCTACATCAAAGGAAAGTATCTGCTTTGTGCTGGGTTATTGTGCTGAACTACAAGGAAAAAAGAAGGAAAAGTAAGCAATTGAAGGCTTTGTGGAACACGCCTGTCCTTATTTCACACTCCTGAGTGCTGCTCAGGCTTTGCTCTGCCCTGTAAAGGCGTCCCCCGTGCAGAGGTGGGACCTGATCCCTGCGCCCCACGTCCCACTCAGCTATGGTCCCAGCAGTGCTGGGCAAGAGGCAGCCCATTCCCACTCTCCTCTGCTAAGAGACAGCGTGATTCCCATTCCACTCCACTGCTCTGATGACTTGAACCTTCTCTTACCCCCGTGCCACTGCACTCCATACTGGTCAGACCAGTACAGGCCAGTACAGCTCACAGCACGAGCGCTCAGCTCACCCCGTTACTGCCACCACCACCCACCCACAGCTCCAACAGCCATTTAAGTGTCTTTTACTAAGTGGAGTAAACCAGTTAGTCCTTAAACATACAAACATTTGTCACACCACATTCTGTTCTCCAAACGAAAGCAAATATTCTGTGGAAAAAATTGCTTATTTCTGGAGAACCTTCCACGGCTCCAGAACACTCTGCACAGGGGCAGATTTCCCCTGAGCTGGACAGCTCGTGTCACCTGCTGTGTGTGCCCTGTGTCTCGTGGTTACTCATTACCTCTGAATCTGTGCTCTGGCAGATAAGTTATGCATTTCTAAATGTATTTAGGGTGGGTCTGCACCTTAAATAATAAATAATGATGCTAATATTTACCACTCACACGCACTGTTAACATCGTATTCTCACACCACACTGAGAGATGAAGTCAGGCAGATAATGAACGGGGGCAGTATTATCATTCCCATTTTATTGCTTGAGAAATTGGAAAAAGAGATGACACAACTTGCTCAAGGCTGCAAAGAAAGTCACTGATAGCCACTAAATTAGAATTCATCACTTCACAGCTTCTACTTAGCCCAGCTATTAGATAATACAACTTCCTGAAGAGCCATTTCCCACTCACAGCAATCCTGTCTGTGTCTGATTGCTTGGAAGAGATAATTCCATTGATTCATTCCAAGTGTTTACGGCCGGTCAGGACCCTGCACATACTCTGATGTTGTTCTTCAGTGTACCTGTGTCAGCAGCCTGACTGAAATGAGCCCTGTGCAGAACACAGTGCTGGTGTCTTTGGTGGCTTTGTAGGATTTGGGAGAGTTTAAGAGATGGCACAAGTGGTGCTCTTTTAATCTCAGGGCAGTGGCTTGAAGGGAAAGAAATCTTCATGAGTGTGATGCTGTATGTTTTGAAAAATTACTTTATTAATTCATTACATTGAAATTGATGGAACTCTGCCAGCTGGTATTTGTGTCTTTCAGTATTCCATACACACAGAAGTGCCATTTTGATATCGAAGAAATGAAAGACCCAGGGCCAAAGCAAGTGAAATTTGAAAAATTTAAAGTATAAAAAATAACCCCCTGCAAGTGAATAAATTCAATTTCCCATAAATGGATAACAAAGAAATATCAGCAAGAAGTAACAGCATTCCTCAGTCTAAGCAAATGATGCAATAATACTTCTGCAAACCAACAAGACACAGGAACTCAGCCTATAAAAGGAGGCTGAAACCATCAGCCCTCACAGCTGGCTCCTCGCAGTTTCACCTGCCATTTAAGGCAGTCCTGCATGGAATAATCCTCAGCATGATTTCCAAGAGCCTTGACTGCACTCCAGCCTGGGCATGAGTCACAGCTCATTTCACTTGTAGAAATGTTAAAACTTATTAAGGTGTATTACAATAGGCATCTCTGGTAAGTGAAGTGTTGATCCCCTGGAAGAGGTGTGCGATGAGGTAATGCAGCCTCGGTTTGTGCTGTTAATCACACATTCCTCTGGGGAGCTGGCCCCACACTGCCAGGGCTTGGCCTTATTTATCAACAGTCATTTCTGCAGAATGCAAGATTTTTGCTTTCTGTTCCTTGTTGATGCAGATGCAAAATGAACAAAGTCGTTTCTGAGAGAGAAGAAAAGAAGCCCTGCCTTTAGAGCAGTGCTGAACCCACGGGATCCCTGGGTTGTTGAAGCAGAGAGAATAGGTAGGAGAGCCGGTAAAACATTTCACAATGTCCACACCCTGACCTATAAAGGTTTCTAAAGTTTTGCTGGGAGATGCCTATTCCTGTGCATGAATCACTTAGAAAAAAGGAAGGATCTATAAACAGGGAAGCAAGAAAAGGAAAATGCTGGAGAGGCTGTACCCCCTGCCCCACCATGTCCTGCATCGTACAGCAAAAGCCTCTTAATTATTGACTCTACCAGGACATTTGGCTTTGAGAAATCACAATTAATGGTTTAATATTGTGTCACTTCCTCATCATTCCTCCCTCTGTAAAATTTTTGTTTCTTTTCAAGCTGCATTTTTATATCTTTAATTGTGTGACTATGCTGAAATTACCTACTTGAGCCCCAGGCCCAGGGCTGGCATGAACCAACTGTGTGCAAAAACATGCCATGAAACAGAAGCATCAGGACAGTCCCCATGGCAGGAGCTCCCTGTGCAAGACATGACCTAATGGTGAGGCAGGTGCATGGCTGCCTCCCCTGGACACCTTAATTTGCCTCTTGAATGTCTGAATATGCATCAGAAGCTTAAAGGCATAAAATCATAACACCAGCTGTGGTGAAGGCTCTTTCAGTAACTATCTAGACTTCGGGGGTAAATATTTGGCTTTCCAATATCCTAAGGACAAGTCCAAAGGAGTCAATGGGACAGGCTGTTATTAGGCTCCATAGAAAGCAACAAAAATGAGGAATATAATTTGAGAAAAATGTATTTTAATTAAGATGAATAATTAGTTGAAGCAGGAAGGGAAAAGGAGAAACAAACAGGCTGAAGTAGCTACAAACTACAGTTCCTCCTTAGAACAGAAGTCCATGGTGTTCTGCCTTCAGAGAAGTACCAGCTTGGGCTCAGCTCTGCACCCCCAAATAACCCATACCAGAAAAGAAAACATCAATGCATCAAACAAACACACTGGGAGCGTCTCTTGGCAGAGCAATTTCAAAGCAGGAAATCTGTAACGTTGCTGCAAGCAGACAGAAATTGTGATTGTGGAGTGAAGTTAACAGTGCAAGGAAAAAATACTTTTTCATTCCTTATTAGTGGGACAAATGACTGATTTTTGGAAGCTTCCAGATTAATCTCACCAGAGACAGTCTCAAATCAGTCACCAAGACATTCTGGGAATGATCCACTCAAAATAACAGCACTACTGTGCAGAACAAAATCCATAAAACCACAACCAAAGTAACCTTTTCTTTAATGCCCAGAGTTTTTCACAGCCTAAAAACTGAGATACTCAAACATCATCACAATGAAGGGTGTAATTCGAAGGGATAATGAACATTCCTGTCTCCAAACATTCAGCTGTCAAGTTGAGAAAGGCAGCTCATACTTCCTGCCACTGCTTCCAAACACATCCTTACAAAGCTCTGAACTCCTTCCTTACCGGTGGCTCTGAGGAGAAATACTCCTTTAAATGTTTGGCCACGAGTGATGCAAAAACACTTCCTCTGGATCCAGGACCGGGGGAGTGGGTAATGTGAGACACTTGGTGGTGTAACCCGTGAGTTCCGTGGCTCTCCCGGGTGCTCAGCACGGGGAGGGTGGAGAGCTCCGTTCCAAAGGCCGGTGGTGGCCTCTAGTGCCAACCTGGCAGATCGGCACTGCCGGCAGTGCCAAACCTCCTCCACGGCTGTATGAACACGGATTTTCGGCCTGTGTCCTTTATTTTGATGGGGTTTTATACCTGATCCCGATGCTAGGATGATGCTGGGGGTTCCAAGCAGCCCACAGCTGGTGGTACAAACCCTGGGAGGGAGGATGGCAGTGGGCACTGAAAGGATGATTTTCCAGAGCAGTTCCAAACAAGAAGCTGCAGCTGTGCCTCTGCCCAGGCACCTCCTGGCAGCACCAGTGCAATTATACTCTGAGGAAAAATTGAGTTTTTCTTCTGGTCTGGGGGCTCCAAGAGGGACACAGGTCAGGTTCCCAAAACCACAAGGGTTTTCTGCTTTTTTTCACAGGTGTGAACATAAGCTATGCAGAGTGTTTGCACATATCCTTTACAGTGTACAATCAGTGTGTGCATATATTTGCACAGGGCCATTAAAGTTGTATTTGCCTCCTGAATCATATAAATATGTAATATTTTCTCAAAGTAATTTCCACTCCAGCATTATGGAACTGAGAAAACCAGTAAGCTGAAACTCTCTCCAGTTCACTGGTTCTCTCCCCCCACTGACACCTCAGTTGCACAGGGTTTTTACAAGGCAGAGAGATCTGCCTGCAGTCCTGTGTTAGAGCTGATCTTAATGGCACTTTTGGGGGAGAGAAAAGAGAAGGTTCGTTTGTGTGGCCTGGAGCTGTTTTTGCTGGCACTGAGATCTGATTCTGTTGGAGGAGAGCAGCTGAGACAGGAAAGGCAACTCCTGACTTTCATTTTCCACCTGTGGCTGGGGAAGGATGGAACCCACACACTGCCTCCTGCACCACTCCAAGAGCTGCAACACTTCTCTTAGTACCATAAATATTTAAAGTAGCATTCTAACTTACCCCTCTGGTCAAAGCTCCAAGCAGAAAGAAATAAGGTGCAGTGGTTTGATGTTTGAGGTGTTTTCATTGGACAAAAGATAAAAAGGAGAGGGAAATGAGGAAAAAATATATGTAAGGCAGACAGTGTAAGATCTCAGGCTGCAAATGTTCAGGGCTCAAGTGAATCCTGTTAAATTGGTGACATCACCTGAACCTTTCTCTTGTCTGATCCCATTCAGCAAAGTACAAAACACGTTGCTTTGCTCTTTGGAGAGAGGGGAACTTCCAGGGTGCAGCACTGGCATTTACAAGTGGTGCAAAGGCGGTTAAGAGAAGGAGGGAATTTCTCAGACCCAGAAATACTGAATACTGGAATACAGCTGCAATTTTGAACAAGGAATAACTGTCCCTTGAATGGACTTTGCACAGCAGAAGTCCTTTCAGGACTGTAGTGTAGATATTTCAGATTCAAACTTAGAACACTAAACCCAAACACAGTTATAGGGACCAACAAACAAATGGGTGTTGGATCTCACTCCTAGAATGGATCATTCCTACAGACTGAACTATAAGTCTTTGCTTTATTCAAGTCTCTAAGTCAGCCAAAAGAGAAGCATCTGTTCCACCTAAAGGCAGCAGAAACACAGCCCCAGATCTGGGTGTGTCTTTTCTCCTTGAGCTCTCCAGGCTGCTTGGCCATGGCTGGTTAGCACAGGTGAGTCAGCCTGACTGGCATCTGCCTTATCAGAGCCCTGCAGGACTGATCTCCATCTCTCTAATGCCATTCAACTTCTGCCACACAGGTCACATTTCTTCAGGAAATACAATTTACTAGTGTTGCTGTAAAAGTTTTACATGTCTACAGATAACTCCCTCTGACCAAGGACGTCACCCTTGAACCCACAGACTGTTCTCTACAGCTCCCACAGCTGAGTCCAGAGCTGGAAACTGCCCTGCTGAGCTAAAGCACCAGCAAAGTGTTATAGCACTTCTTCAATGCTGACCAGAACTGCAGATATAAAACCATGTAATTTTAGATTTCTCAATATCTATTTAAATAACTTACTGTTACAGCCAATAAAATAAATTTAAGAATAAATATTCTGGGAAATATTCCAGCTTTCTTTTAGGGATAGAAGCATAAATAAAATTATAAGACAAATTGTCAGTAAACAATTTGAGAAAAGAAAACACTAAGAAAGTTCATCCCAGTATCTTTTCACACCCAGTCTGCAGGATGCCACTGATTTGTGCTTCCCCTTACATACACCTCAGACACTTCTGCTTAATATTCCAGAGTGTTCTGGAAGGAAAAGAATTGCTGGAGGTTGAGCTTGAACTAAAGCTGCAGAGCCATAACACAGGGCAAAGCCAACACAAGCCTGACTCCCACTTTAATTCAGATCACTGAATGTTTTGTCTTTTGCTCACTAAAGAAAAAATAGAACATCCAAGTGATATTTAGAAAAAGCACCAGCAAGGTTACATGGCAACTTATTTCAGTAAATACTGAGAAGACAAAGCAGAATGTTTTCTCTTAAGCAGACTGTCACAAAATCCTGCAGAGATCCAGGGGTGAGATACAGAGCCAAGAGATGCAAGTGTAGCAGGATCTCTTCTGTACTCCTCTTATAGCTATAAAGATGTGAGCACTGCCCTACTAAGATGACCAATTCTTACTCAGTCTGAATAACTTTAATGAACAAGAGACGACCACCTCGAGTCTCTATAATGGCAGTCCAAAAGTCATAGACAGTGTACTTTGGTTTCACATCTCATAAATGTTTTTACTGTCAGTTACACCCAAAGATGTTCAAGGTCCAGTGACGATCCTTGAAAAAAGTCCTGTTCTGGACACTGATCACTTTGGTTTGGAAGCTGTGTGCAAGAAGGACAGTTTAACTCTCTGCCTTGAGCCAATACCAGTTAGACAAATCCCTAACACAGTAGCTTAAAAAACTTGGCAGTACTGATTCCCTAATACCCCAGGTGAATGTTCTCAGAAACATGAAGGTGCCCTCAGTACACAGTCTGATGCCCCCAAAGCTCAGTGTCTCACCCATCTCGCTGCCCCAGGGTGGGAGATCAGCACCTACAGCAGCCTCTCCCTGACACCAGCCATGTGTGCTCACTGTTCTGTCCCAGCCCATGCCAGCCACCTGCTCTGCCACAGCACCGACAGCCCCTCAGCAATCAGGTTCTTCCCTTGCTTTCCCCACTATCCCTGTGCTTTCTGTACCAAAGGTGTGCACCATAGTCAGCTCAGGAGCCCCCACACCATCAGCAGCAGGACTGCTGGGTTTCTTCATGCCCTGCAAAGGCAGCTGTGTCCTGTCAACAGACCCCCCAGCACAGCACTCATTAGCTGGTGGTCTCTGGAATCGTGATGAGGCAGGAGGGCTGGAGGCTCACTGTGCTGGGAACTGGAGCTCGACACCTCCTGCCACTCTGTGGACCTCAGCATCTCACATGTGAAACACAGTGGGAAGTGAAGGCCTCCAATATTCCTATTCCTCTTACTTCATTTAGGGACAAAGAATTACTCTTCCTGCTTCATTTTCAACTGTACTGAAAGCCCAAGTTCCACTTGAAAAGGTTTGCTAATACCAAACCAAGGCATCTTCAACGCAAGCAGACAGCAGCCTCCACTCTCCACTGGCAGGGTGGATGTTGGTTTGTGCTTACTATGAAATGAATTCACATGGTAGTACAGCTGCCTCCTTTCTAGTCATTTATACACTGCTCTAGACCGTCCTGAGGCCCAAATTATTGCTTAGTCAACAGAAATACGTACTTGATTGCAAATATTGAAAGTTTCTTGCCACATACAGGCAACTCTCATTTTAAATTCATGCACTGCATAGGGGGGAAAGAACCTACTCATTTGTTCCAAAGGGCTACAGGTACACAGTTATAAATGATTCAGAAGATCATTTGTGCTTTATCTTTTATTCAAAACACTAATAAAGCAATCCAAACTACCTGGGGAGTGTTCCTCAAACACAGATGAACAGACGAGAACCCCTTTACACTGTGGGGAGGGGGGGGCAATATCCTGTGTGCTCTTTGTGCTGACACTGGTGACATTCTGTGTCAACAGGGGTGGGGTTACAGCCACTGTGCTTCCTCCTGGACCTGGTATAAAGGTGCACAGCACACACTCAGCTCTTCACTGCCCATCTCCATCCGTGCTGATTTACCTGCTTCCCTCCAGCAGACGAGGAGCACAATGGCATTTTCCACCCACAGCATCCAGCGGGCTGTGAGCACCCGCATCCAACCCTCTGCACCCAGTGTCAGTGGGTTCGCCTCCAGGAAAATGTCCTTCCACAAGATCCAGGCCCCCAGTGTCTACGGGGGCGCCGGGGGCTACGGCACCCGCATATCCACCAGCAGCAGCTACAGCCAAGGGGGCAGCCTCCAGCTCAGCATCACTGGCAGCGATGTGCTGCTTGCTGGCAATGAGAAATCCACCATGCAGAACCTCAACGACCGCCTGGCCTCGTACCTGGAGAGGGTGCGGGCGCTGGAGAAGGCAAACTCCCGGATCGAGATGCAGATCAAGGAGTGGTATGAGAAGAACACCATAAGCACAGGGCAGGACTACAGCTCCTACTTCAAAACCATTGAAGAACTCCGAAGTAAGGTAAGAATCACAGACTATTCTGAGTTGGAAGGGACCCACAAGGATCATCAAGTCCAACTCTTAAGTCAGTGGCCCACAGAGGGGATTGAACCCATGACCTTGGCATTATTACAACCAAGTTTTAACCAACTGAGCTAAGAGATCAGAGCCCTCTACAAATATAGGAATTGCAGTTACTGGGTAGACAGAGAATAATCTGTTGTAGAAAATGTACTTTCCAAAACTGCAGTTGTCTCAGCTAAGAAAAATAAATGCTTAATTTTGATCAACTACAAATTAGTGACAGATTTTACATCATCTGTAATACCAGACATACGCCTGTAGATGTGAGTAATCTTATACATGACAAACCTTTGACTCAAAATTAACTACTTCTATGAGATTTGCCTTAGGTGATTTTAATTAGAGAAATTACTGATGGTAATCTACATATTTAAATATAGTTTAGCAACTGTCTATTTCAAAGTGGTTTTTTTAGAAAAGAAGGGCAAATGCTCAGAAAAAAAATAATAGTTCACTACTTAAAATAGTAAATTCCTATTGGAAACTATTAAATATTCCCAGCAATCAGCTGAGACGTTTGTCAAATCATGTTTCCAAAACATCCTTCAGTCTTTCTCCTCTTATTTTGTACCAGTTCTATTTCCCAGCCTTTAAAAGCAGAACCCTTCAGAGAGCAGTTCATCCCAAGTATTTGATTACACTTATTTTATGACAGGACAATTTGCCTTTTGGAGATCCCCAATTCCTCCCATGCACTTCAGTGGGAACTTAGACCCAGCTGACTGACAGACAGCTCAGGTGAAGTGGGATGGAGCCCACCAGCAGCACTCACTCCCAGGAAAGGATCAAGAGTGCATTTCTGTGCAAAGTTTCATTGCTTGTTCATCATTCCCTTTAGATTGCTGCTGCCCAGCTGGAAAATGCCAGGCTTGCCCTGCAGATCGACAATGCCAAGCTGGCTGCTGATGACTTTAGACTAAAGTAAGTTCCATGACTTTATATCAACTCTTTCCTTCTCCTCTTACTTAGGAAAGCTTCCAGTTACTGGTATCAGTGCTGAGAATTGAACATTTTCTAACTTAAAGTTCAATGCAAATTTCACAGCTGTGGTAGTTACCAATTCCAACATTTGCACCAACCTGTTGCATTGCAATGATGACAAAGACACGTTATTGCACAGGTTTGAGAACGAGCACCTGCTCAAGAAGAGCGCGGAGAGCGACACTGCGGGGCTGCTCCGCGTCCGCGACGATCTGACCCTGATCAAAGCCGACCTGGAGGCCCAGATCGAGAGTGTCAACGAGGAACTCATCTTCCTTAAGAAGAACCATGAGGAGGTGAGAGCAGCTGGGCACTGCCAGCGAGAGGGTTTTGAAGTGGCAAACATAAACAGCTCCTGGAAGCAGCATAACTGTGTGTGGCACTAAGAGACATCGAGACTGAGAGGGATCAAAGGCTGAACACTCCTCCATTCCAGCAATGAAGGAGTAAAGGTCTTCTCAAATAACAATTCACAAATTCAGACTTGCTACACCATGAAGTACACAAATGGGAGCCATGAATTCTACCCTCATTCCATAGATCTATTCCTGAAGAAATCATCTTTTTATAAAATATTCACCTATGATATAGCATTTATTGCTACAAAATAGGTAAAGTGTTCTAACATCACGTGCACTAAACAGTATTTACAAGGCATTAAGTTGTCTTGCCCTGAGGTGCTAGTTAGGGATTACTGCTCTGTGTGTAGATTTTGAGTCTGGTTCCAGTGCTGAGGAGTGAGAGCTCCCTGCAGCTGGTGCTAACCCAGCCCCCTCCCGCAGGACTGCAGCCGCCTGCGCAAGGAGGTGAGCGGCTCCGTGACCGTGGACATGGATGCTGCTCCCGGCACTGACCTGGTAGCTATTATGGAAAACATGAGAAAGCAGTATGAAGAAATGGCAGAAAAGAACCGCCAAGAAGCCAAAGAACACTTTGAAAAGCAGGTAAGGTCAACTGCTGAAACATCAGCAGGAACCTCAGTCACACCTGTGCAGTTCACAGTCCCTCCATTCCTCATTCCAGACAGCAGAACTGAACCAGGTGGTTGCTACCAACGTTGAACAGCTCCAGGTCCAAAGGAAAGAGATCACGGAACGGAGACAGATCTTCCAGAGCCTGGAGCTGGAATTACAGTCCCAGCTGAACATGGTAAATAACAAAGAGCATTGAAATAAGGAGTGCAGATAGCAGCCAGTTACAAGGATAAATACAGAAACAAGTGGCTTTGCAATCAAAAGGTGACCTTACCACAAAAATGTATGCTCTGAATAAAACACCTCTGTTGTCCCCATGGGCTGCAGAGACAGACCCTGGAAGGCTCGGTGGCTGAGACGGAGGCGCGGTACAACGCCCAGCTCGCCCAGATCCAGGGGAGCATCGCCACGCTGTCGGCTCAGCTGAGGCAGATCCGAGCCGACATGGAGGCCCAGAACCACGAGTACAGCATCCTGCTGGACATCAAGACTCGCCTGGAGATGGAGATCGCCACGTACCGGCGGCTGCTGGAGGGCGAGGAGAGCGGGTGAGCACACACGGCCCTGCGTGTGCCTTGGGGGTCCCTGTGACTCTGCCACTCTCCAGCTGGTTTGGGGTGGGGAGGGTCTGTTGCCCAGGTCTCAGCCACAGCACCACAGCAGGCTGCACAGGCTGCAGTTCAAGAGGGGTTGCTGAAGCTGCTGTGAATTTTGAGAGGGGCTCTCTCAGCCTACAGACTGGTGCTCTATGAACTGGGTAACCAGGCACATTCACAAACCAGAAGCATCAGTAATTCAGTTTGGGATCATCTTGTCCATGTGAGGCAAGCAGAGAGTGGATTTTCCCCTCAAATCCTGCCTGTTCAGTTGTTCTGGCTCAGGAAATAGACTGGACATGAGCTGAAGTCCTGGAATTGCAGATTAATGGCACCTACAGCTCATGCTTAGCAAGTTTTACTTTAACAGAGAGAACTCATTTTAATGTCTTGATGAAAGGGCATTACTTGTCCTGATCAAACACAAGGGAACTGTACAAGGATGTTTCTTCAATACATTAGGTGCCATATATTTATATTTTCTAATTTATTATTTGAACAGGCATTTAGAACTGGAAGTATCAACAGCAGAGCATGAAAAAGGTATGTCCACCAACTTCCTTCTGCTTTGACAGCTGCCTGATGAAATGGTATGGAATGAAACAGCCAGATATAAAACAACAGCTTCAGAGCAAATAATCAGCCAGTAGAATCTCCCACCAAGAAAGCCATCAAATGTATGAATAGTTACCCTACAGGGACCATACAAAGCCTGGGTTTATGTATATAATTCAGGGGCCCAATGTAAAACCACAGTCACCTTACCCATTCCATGAGTCTATGACTCCTCTCAGAGCCAAGAGAACAAGACAATTAGTGAATTCCCCTCTGGAGAACTTTAGCAGCACCTGCCTCTCAGTGCTGACTGCACATGGAGACTGAGGCTCCCAAATAACATATCCAGGTTAATAGCAAAAATATCCATTTTGCTGTAAGACTATTCCAAGGTTTTAGATCTACAGGTCTGTGCTAAACTGAAGCAAAACTATCAGGAGGGATAGAGAGTTATTGAACTCAGTGTCCACTGTAGTCTGTGGACAACACACTGAATGTCCAAAGGAAGAGAAACCACATCCTGCACACCCCAAAACTGACCTCAGGTACCTGTGGATTGAAGATGTTTTTCACTACTTTCTTATTGGCCACCAGCACCGCAGCAACATGACTCTTCAATGTACATTGCATTTAATTAGTTCTCTTTTCCATTTCCTTAACAGAAATAAGTAAAACAAAGAAGATCAAGACAATAGTTGAGGAAGTGGTTGATGGCAAGATTGTCTCCTCTCAGGTTGAAGAGTTCGAAGAGAAGATGTAAATGGCACCAGCAGAGGAGAGGCCTCTGAGCTTCCTGGAGCTGATGCCAAAACTAAAATATTTATAAAGGATCAGATCTAATTCTCCCCAAACCCCAGGATTGAAAAGTGCCAAATTATTAAATCTCAAATAATTTTGTTGTTGTTGCTGTTGTTGCTGTTGTTGTGGGGGAGTTGTAATAAAACCCAGTAAGTTACAACATACAAGACTTTGGGTGACTAAGTACCTTGATTAAAAATATCCAATCAGCCTGGTATAAATGTGTAATTGCTTCCAAGACAGATAGAAATGGAAGTATTACATTTTAAAAATGCATTAAAACATCAATTCAGCCACCTTTTCTGAACATGAACTCCCACTCAAACACACTGCAGCTTCACTAAAACCTGATTTTCAAATAAATAAGAAGTGTCAATTTGCTTTTCCTAATAAATTAATGTGAATAAATAAATTGAAGTAGCCTATTTAATATTTTTCACTCTCTGTGATGACTATGTCACCAGGGACTACAACAAGATATTTCATCAAGAAGAACCTATTTGACACAACCCCCACTTCTGTCAAACCTTCCTGTGCCAATAATGTTCCCGATCCCCCAGGGAGGCCCCTGTGCCACACCTGGATCCTCAGTCCCAGGAGTTTACATTTTCCCCTTGAGAACATAAACACAAAAAGCTCTTCCCTTTGAAATCTCACCTGTCTGGTGTCATTTACTGAACACAAACAGCTGCCAAAGAACTAATCCTCTGCTCTCACTGCCCCGAGTCACTGAGACCAGGCTATCAGCTCATTTCCACAGAAGTGCTTTACTTGCACCTTTGATCTTCCACTCCTTTCTGTCCCAAAAGCACCCTTGCCCCTGGGTGCAGAGAAATCAAAAATTAACTCATTTCAGTTGACAAATCCAATGATATAATTAAGCTAGGACAAAGTAAAAACAATTTTCCATTTACCAAAATAACTTCAAAAGAAAAATACACTGGTTTGGAAGGGTTCCCATGCCCAAACCTGCTCCCAGAAGAACTATATTTGATCTTTAGATTTGTATTATCAAAAACATAAAATACAGAAATCAGATTTCTTATTTTGAGATAACAGCAAACTATTTACCAGAAACAATGGTCAGTTTTCAGCTCCCAAGTACAAACTGTTATATGTTATATGCTATAGACTACATGCATATCACACAGAGAAATGTCAAGGATAAAAGTTCCAAATCCCATTGGGTATAATCCAGTATGTTTTCCTATTAATGATCACCCTGCAGCTCCTCAATGCCCATACGCCTATGGACACCTGAGGGTCACTTTTTTTACTTCCTATCAAACATCCAGGAGCGCTAATCTGGCAAAGGCTCCTGCCAAAAGAGCATTATGAAAAGAAAGACATTCCTGCCATGCACAGTGGGAAGCAGGGATCAAAGGGATTGCTCTGCTGACTCAAGCAAACTCCTGCACTAACAGCCCCAAAGCCAGGAAGCACCGAATAGGCAATGCCAAAACGATTATTGAGGAGGGATTTAAATGCAAAAAGCACTTTTTGTGCTCCATTGCACATGGCAGAACAGTACTGTGATGTCTCAGCTCCACTCCACCCATTTCCCCTCATACAAATACCTGGAGGGCACCAGGTTTCCACGCCCGTTGGCAATTTCGGTTGGCACATATCATTTCGGTTGGTCAGGACACACTAAACTGACATCCCCTCCGAACAGCAGGGAGAGGATGGAGGCTCTCCCCAGGAGGTGGGACTCCTTGTGAAACACCCACTGCCACCCCTTTATAAGGCTGCCCCTGTTCCTGCTCTGCCCTGCTCCCTGCTGTGCCCACGTGGAGCAGAGCCGGGCTCCTCCAGCGCCATGGCCCTCTCCGTGCGCACGAGTGGCGGGTCCCGGCAGTTCTCCTCCCGGAGTGGACTTCCTGGGGGATCTCTGAGGATGTCCAGTTCTAGTGGTGGAGGGGGCTTTGGTGGCAGTGGTCTTGGGTTTGGTGGAGGGTCTGGGGGAGGTTTTGGTGCTGCTTCTCTTCTGGGTTCAGGCTCTGGCTTCGGTGGGGGCTTTGGGAGCAGCTCGAGCACAGGTTTTGGGAGCAGCTTAAGCAGTGGCTTTGGTGGAGGCTTTGGGGGTGGTTTAGGTGGTGGTTTAGGTGGTGGTAGCTATGGAAGTGGCTTAGGCAGCGCTTTTGGGGGAGGTTTGGGAAGTAGTTTTGTCAGCAGTTCAGGTGGGTTTGGAAGTGGCTTTGGAGGTGGCTCAGGGCCTGGATTTGGAGGTGGGTTTGGCCCTGCTGGTCCTGGGGATGGGGGCCTTCTTTCTGGCTCAAAAAAAGAAACCATGCAGAACCTCAATGACCGTCTGGCTGCATATCTGGACAAGGTGAGATCTCTGGAGGATTCCAACACTGAGCTGGAGCGCAAAATCCGTGAGTGGTACGAGAAAAGTGGCCCTGGCACTGGCACCCCTGGATCTGGGAACGACTACAGTAAATTCTACCCTCTCATTGAAGATCTTCGAAACAAGGTAAGTCATCCAAAGTAAGAAATTCCTCTCAGAAACCAAGAGCACATTTATCCTTCAGAACCGACCTTTGCAGTGACCTCTGTCACCTCACACTGTGACACGTGCTGAGTTTTTCCTGTACACTAAAGCAATTCTGTGGCTGTGCCACACAGAGTGACTTGTCTAATCTGAATAAAGAGAAGGCAGTGATGGAATCCGATTCTACAAACTCTTGCCATTACAAAGCTGTCAAGCCTTTGGGCTGTGAAATCATCCTCTGAACGGTGTTTGTATTCCAGATCATCAATGCAACCATTGACAATGCAAGGATCATTCTGCAGGTCGATAATGCCAGACTGGCTGCTGATGACTTCAGGCTGAAGTAAGGAAATCTTAATACTACAAAAACTCTTACTAATATTTTAAGGAAAATCTTATTCTTCATTAAAAATCTCTTTCCTTGTAGAATACATGTAATATAATTATTAAGCAATATTACAAGAACTATGTGTATTAAGATTTCATATTAAAAGCTAGAATAAAGCACATTAATAGTTTGCATTTGACCTCATTAGCCACGTGAAAAACAACATTTACTTCCTTGTGCACAGATATGAGAATGAAGTGGCTCTTCGGCAGAGTGTGGAGGCCGATATCAACGGCCTGCGCAGAGTCCTGGATGAGCTGACCCTGACCAGGGCAGACCTGGAGATGCAGATTGAAAGCCTGAATGAGGAACTGGCTTATCTCAAGAAGAATCATGAAGAGGTATTTCTTTTTCCTTTGTGAATTCACAACAAGGCAGATGGAATTGTGAAACATCCAATTATTCCCCTATTTAAGCCAGCGGGACTTCCCGAGTTTCATTATTTGTTTTGTTTGCTGTTGCTCTCTGACCAAGTAAAAGATTGCAAGCAATATGCACATGAGATTCTTGCTGAAACAGCATTTATATCACACATATTTCTTTATATGTATTTTTGGTAGAACCTTTCCTTATTTTCAATCTCTGCAGGAGCTTCAGGGCATCCAAAGCAGCGAATTGGGCCAAGTCAGCGTGGAAATGGATGCTGCTCCAGGGACTGACCTGACCAAGCTCCTGAATGACATGAGAGGACAGTACGAAGTCATTGCTGAGCAAAACCGTAAAGAGGCCGAGGCGTGGTTCAATGAAAAGGTAACAACCAGAGAGAGCAAACTCAGCAAAAAGCATGCAAAAATTAGTTCAGTGCTTGGAACAGTAAAATTACACCCTATTCTTCCCTGCCATTTCAGAGTGGGGAGCTGAAAAGGGAAATCTCCACCAATACTGAGCAGCTCCAGTCGGGAAAGAGTGAGATCACGGATTTAAAACGGACTCTGCAGAGCCTGGAAATAGAGCTGCAGTCTCAGCTCGCCATGGTATGTCCAGGGAAGCTGCTGCCTGCTCAGGGGCAATTCAGCAGCTTCAAAAGTCTTGTTAGATCTTATACTAGTCCACAGGATTTAAGATTTGCATTTATTTTCTAGTAAATCCTACATTCTTTTAGTTCATAAATAGCAGTAAGATAGCCAGCTGAATTGCAAGGAGCATGTCACAAAGGAGATGAGCTTTTGTGTTCACATTCAGAGAAGCAGCAAGGGCCAGTCTTCACACTGGTATTTCAAGAAGAAAATAAAACCCTCTAAGTAATGCGGCTGTACTCACTCCCTTAAACTACCTCAGCTGGGTTTGAGTTTGTTAAGAGGGTTTTTTTCCTTAATCAGAGATTATTCAATATCCTTACACAGAAAAAATCCCTGGAAGACACTCTAGCAGAGACAGAAGGTGGTTACTGTGCTCAGCTGTCGCAAATCCAGCTGCAGATCGGGAACCTGGAGAGCCAACTGTTCCAGGTCAGGGCTGACATGGAGCGCCAGAACGCAGAGTACCAACAGCTCCTGGACATCAAGACTCGCCTGGAAATGGAGATTGAGACCTACCGGCGCCTGCTGGATGGAGAGTTTGTGTAAGGAACTGATTGACACAAAATATCTCCCTGCGTGTTTTCTGTAGCAAAATCCTTTCCAGGAAAAAAAGAGGTGAAAACAAGCAGAGCATTTTCCAAAGGAAAGTGGCCTGAAATAACTCTCTGGCTGAGGAGAGTGACTCGTTCTGCTCAGTATTTAAATAATCAATTGCCACCATGAAAAGGGAACTCATCCTGATCCTGCTGAACATCCTGCAATCACATCTGTCTCTGATTCACTTCCAGGGGCGCAGGACAGGCAGTCACATTTGAAAGCTCATCCCTGACAGGGTCCAAATCTCAAACACAATCACTGGATTCTTCTCAGGGTAGGTGGAACTTGATCGATAAAGTTTTGTTTCTAAAGTCATTCTTATAAATAAAATAATACATGTTATCTTGTTTAACTACATCATACAGCTCATTATAGCCAGAAGCCAATTTGAAAGGTCAGTGTATGCCCTGCTTGAGTCTATCTTCTTTTAAAAACTGATAAATACTTTTTGGTTTGTTTATGCTTAGATCCAACCAAAACTAGAAAGATCAAGACAATTGTCGAAGAAGTGGTAGATGGAAAAGTTGTTGCATCCCATGTTAAGGAAGTTGAAGAGAAGATATGAGGCACAATCTGATATGGCAAAGGATCCGTTTGCTCCAAGCCAAAATGGATAAATAATTTTAATCCTTTGTATGAAGTGCTAAAAAGTTTGGCTTTGTACTAAGATTCATTTACATCAAACAAAGTTGGCACTTCCATTCCCAGCAGTCATGCAATGTATTTCCTGCTTCACTCCACTGGCATTACCTGTATGATTTCCATGGTGTTCTTCAAATGTATCATCAATTCTGTGCTCAATAACGAAAATACAGATTACACTTCTAATCAGGTCTGCTTTTTTATAATCTTTAGTAATCAATAGATAAAATAATTTTGCCGTTCTAACCTCATTTTCCAGTTTTCTTGACTAATAAAAAGGACTCAACAAGCTTTAAGATATCAGTGTCCCTTCATTCTCCATGAACTCGCTCCAGCACCAACGCTGAGCCCCAAGAGTCTGCAATCACATCACTGTTACCCGCATCACAGACATAAACCCCCAGTTTCAGCGCACCAAACCCATCAAGACAGACACTGCCATGCTCATTTGGGCCCCTGGTTCGGGAACCGCAGTTGCCGTGCCACGCCCTGCCGGGTTACCCCGGGCCAGGTCGGGCTGGCGGGCTCTGACCCCGCCGCGCTCCCGAAATGCGCCGCTGCCGCTTTAACAGCCCCGCGGCCGCATCGCTGCCGAGCCGGGGAGGATGGGATGGGAGCAGGAGCAGGAGCGGGAGCAGGAGGATGGAGCCGGCCCGGCTCCGCCGAGAGAGCAGGGCAAAGTATGACTCGCACATCACCCGCAATCAGATAAAGACCGTCAGCTCAGCAAGGACGCAGGTAATGCCTCCCCACGGCCACACACCTTGCAGAGTACGGAGCCATTCCCTGGCCGTACATTTCCTCCCGCAGCCTCTGTGAGGTACAGGAATTCCTTTCAATGCAGCAGATTCTCGGGGAAGGGATTTGGGTTTTACCGCAGTAAGGTGCGAACTAGAAGATTCGGAAGTAGGTTTTGTTTAGGGTGTGGATTCACACGGAATGAATGCTGTGTAATTGGTCGGGATGTGTTTCTGTCCCTGCAGCAGGGCTATTGCTGGGATTTAAGGGATGATGACATAGGCTGGAACATGGTAACCTCCAGCTCCACGTAGTTATCCCAGAGGAAAAGAGAATCCTGAAGACAATCCATTTATATACAGCAAGCTTTGCCATTTTTAGCACCTCTGGTAAAGAAAACTGTACCTTTGCAGGAACTATTTTCTATGACTCACAGTAAAACTGTGTTCTGCTCTCCAGCAAATATCAGTTGTTCTGTCATACAGCTCAGCTGACTGTCACCAACACACAGTGCTGCTCTTGGGGATTTGTATACAAACAGCCCTGACCCAGTGGAAATCAAACGGCAGAACAATTCTGGGCCATCGAACGCAAAGAAATTCAGGGGGAATCAGGTGTTCTGTCACCTTGTGCTCAGGTGTTGCAGGAATGCTGGAGGTCTGTGCTGAGGACAGGCCAGATCTGCTGCAGCCTGGCTGCCCCACAGCAGTGCCAGGCACACGGCAGTGCCAGACCCACAGCAGTGCCAGACCCACGGCAGTGCCAGACCCACAGCAGTGCCAGACCCACGGCAGTGCCAGACCCACAGCAGCTGCACACCCTACAGGGAAGCCAAGTTTATCTTTGCACTGGCACAATGAACACTGCTTTGATCCTGTCACACAAATTCTGCAGTACCCTGGCAACAAAGGGGAAGCAAAGAACATTGGGGAGTCACTTGTGGGTGAGCCAAATCTAGATTTTCCACCAAAACAATGGCCTGGTAAAACTGCAATAGGTCAGTATGTATGGGGGAACAAAGAACTTATTTTCCTTGGTCCACAAGACCTCAATTAGAGAGTCTCTTTTCTTAGAATTGATGTCATCATAAGAACCTGCACAAAAAGCAGTAAAATATGCAAAATAGCAGGTGCTGTTTCAAGGGCTTATGGCATCTTCACCACTTGCAGGGAAACTCAGAATCAAAAAGGAAAAATAACTTCCATAAGCCAAGCAATCATTCTGGAAGTCACATGCAGGAACATAGTACCAAATCAAAGATGAGCCCAAACCGAAAATGGCCCCACATGTGCTCAGGACTGGCTCAAAAGAACTACTTTTAATACAATAAAAGGGGGGAAAAAAACAAATTAAAATGCATTAAAACACAAAACACCTTATTCAAACCTGGAAACTTGAACCACCTGCAATTCCTCTAAACCCATCTGCTCCAGATGTGAGCAAGCTCTCAGTACAACTGGGTAACTTGTATGGGAATTCCTCCAGGACAAGGATGCCAGGGAACAGAGATGTGGCCAGCCTCTTCCCATCAAACACAGCGAGCCAAGGGATTCCCCTCTACACAGCAAAAAAAAACATTAACTCTTTACTTTGAGCTTCCACACATTTATACCACCCTTAACAAAAATTGCAACTAGATATTTTTATGTGCCTACTTATTTTCATTATTTAATACTGTTACATTTTGTCTGTCCCCTGCAGGTAGAAGAAGGTACAAGTAAAAGAATGGACAAAGATGCAGAAGCTCTGAAGGCAGCCAGGGCAGAACTGTGTGAGGCCAGACGGCAGTGGCATCACATGCAGATCGAAATCGAGTCTCTCCACGCTGTGGTAAGAGCCAGAAGTGAGACCTGAAATCTCCTGGCACAATGAAATGTCACCCTTGATGTAAATTATCCCACAGTTAGTTTCTGTGACAGCCACAGCCACCACACAGCAGAAACCCAGCAGAGAACACCGAGCTTTGGGGGGCCCAGCTCTGCACAGAGCCCTCACCCACCCACACTGACCCAGCACATGTTCTGGTGCAGCATCTCCCACTCAGCACACACGTGTTCTCCTGTGTTCACACCTGCCAAACGTGTATTTGCATGATGTTCCCTCACCAAGCTCCTGGTCGTGCTGTCTAACCAATCCTCAGCAGGTTTATAACTTTTATTGACTGTGTAGACCTAAGTTATCAATTCATTCAGGACAAAATATGTCATAAAATATACTCAGCAGTTTGCTGAATCCCACACTACAGAAAAGCTCCAGGAGAACACAGAGTGTTCATACAGCACTGAGATGGACAACATTGAACTGTACAGGTAAAACCAGAATCTGTAAACTCAAGGCAATGGATTTCTGTGCAAGAGGGGGCTACAGTTACATCCTGATTTAAATTATCACAGATTTTACTTTCAAATTTCTCAGCCAAAGTATTACCTTGGAACCTTTACTCCTGTTTTTAATGAATAACCTTATAAGGACTGATGAAAAAATACAGTTTTTAATGGAACCATGTCTATGTATAACATCTTTACACAGATCTTCTTCCAAATCTTAAAATACTAATTTGAATTTCTCAGGAAAAGGGTTTGGAACGTTCATTGCGGGCCACGGAGCAGCAGTACCACATGCAACTACAAAATTTAGAAGGTGAGATTGAATGTTTGGAGAAAGAGCTGCTGGATGTGAGAAGGGGAATTGAGAAACAGCTGCGAGAGCACGAAATTCTCCTGAACACGAGGATGAAGCTGGAGGAGGAGATAGCGACGTATCGCAGTCTGCTGGAGCAGGAGGAGAGCAGGTACTCACTGCTTAGAGGAAAAGCTTTGACCTCAAATACATCTTCCATTTCTGAACATCTCATTTAAATGCTCAGAATGGTAAATACATGTCATTAAAAAATTCCAGTATAAAATCCTTAAAATGGTATCATGTAACAAAGCTTCCCTGACTGCAGTTCCTGGTGCCCAGCGTGACACACACATGGCAGAGCAGGACACTCACTGCACCCAGACTGGGATTAAAGCAATTCAGTATTATCAGCTGCCTGGAATCATTTTGATTTCTGCAGGTTCCGTTGCTCTATACCTGCCCAGAAGGATGACAAAAAGCCCAGCACCAGCAAGATCACCTTCACCCTGCCCCCAGGTGAGTTCCACACACCTTCCCCAAGGGGCATTTTGGCCCTAAAGGAGGTTCATAACTACTGACCAGTTCCTGGATGTTACAAAAGTACCTTTTCCAACACAGCAGGAGGAGAAATCCCTCCAGGTCCTGCCCTTGCCCCTCTGCATGCTCAGGATACCTGCATCTTCTCTTACAGATGGTGTAAAGAAGCACAAACCAAAGAAGGTGGAACTGATGACAAAACAAGCAATCCTAGATGGAAATATCATGAAGGAAAGTGCTGAAGCTCATGGCACTGTACAGTAAGATAAACAGGAGTTTCACAAAAATAACAGTTGGAAGCCAATGGTGGGGGTTCTCTTTCAGTAGCTTTGAGTTTCCCGTTATGTGGTACCTGTTTTAGCACACTCATAGAGCCCAGGAGCTCCAGAATAGCAGTGGGAGCTCCTGAAGGTGCACTGAATGACAGGGCTTAACAACAGAGTACATTTGAAAGTTCTTTTTATTAGCATTGGCTTCATAAGTAAATAATACCATGATGGTGCTTCTGATTTGTAATTTCTATTTCTGTTAAGAATGAAACTATGAATAATTCATCTTGCTAAGGCTGAAAGCAAAGAGCCCAGACCACATTGGGGAAGTCCCTTTGGGGCATAGTTATGTACATAAATTCAGGCTCAGCTGCTCCAACTTGCTCCTTAGAAGCAAGTTTCCCCAAAGAGGGGAGGGAGAGCCTGGCTCCCAAGAAAGCATTTGAAAGTCTGTTAGGATGTGTTATTCACCTGAAATTACTTCAACAGTATTGGATTGCCTCATTTTATCTTTTTTCTGCTGCTCCTTAATGTTTTTTGTAGACTAATTTATGGCTACCTTTAAACACACTGTAGTGGAGCAGATCCCTAACACTGAACTGGAATTGGTGGCTGAAAAAATGCAGCAATTTGGATTCAAAATTAATGCCATCATAAGGCCCACCATACACACCCCATACCTGAGGCCTGTCCTTGTACATGAGCTCAGCTGATCACACACAGTCCCTCAGAACCTCACGGGGCTCCTCAGCCAGTGCTGTTCACTCGCCCAGTTTCCCAATCTGGACCCTGACACACAGAGGGCTAAAGCAACATGATTTTGTCCCTAAATATTCCTGAATCAGCTGGCTTTTCAATTCTCCCTGATTTTCTCCTGCCCTTTTTTTGTCTTTAATGTAATGCAGCTCTACATTCTGAGGTTTGGATCTGAGCTAGAGTTTCTCCTCCCTGTTCTGAAGCCTTTCAGATGCAGGAATTCTGTCCTGCCCACTACAGTACTGAGACTTCTTGCTGAGTTTTTGAGCCTGGATTCCAAACTTTCTCCTTGGAAACAAATTGCCTGATGCGTTTGGAGCAGTGGTTTTGTAGCCATGTCTACCAGAAAGTACAAAAACAAGAACATAGTGAACTCTTACCCTTTATTTAGCTTTTCTGGCAAATACACCTGTGAAAAAAACTAAAACTTCCCGTGTCTCAGCACTACCTAAAATAACGTGGCACTTTATTATGCAATTTCTCCCTCTGTTTTAAAAGCAGTCCTGCAAATAGATAACTCATATTGCCTAAAAAATCATAAATACATCTGCTTTATTGTTTCAGGACAGAAAAAGTGGATGAAGTCATTAAGGAATGGGAAGGTTCTTTCTTTAAGGACAACCCTCGCTTAAGGAAAAAGTCGGTCTCGCTGCGGTTTGACCTCCACCTGGCAGCCACAGAGGAGGGGTGTTTGCACACAAAAAACAAAACCTTCCCCGACATTGAAGTCAGGCTGGTGATGAGGAGATCCTGCAGCATCCCCTCCATCAAACCTTAACCTCAGCCAGTTCCCCCCGAGAGCATCTCCAAGGGGCTCCCAAAATAAACTGGAGATGGACTCCACTGTCTGCTCCAATCACACCTTACCAGGCACTTGGATAAATACAATAAAACCATACGAGTCCTAAGAGAAAGGGAGAAGAGCAAGGGAGTTCAGATTCCAACAAACCAAACTTCTACTGGATTTATACTCTGGGTACAGCCCTTTCATTTTCTCATGGTTGTTGTTTTGTAGAATTTCACTAAATATTACAAAAATTAAACTAGAACTTTATAGTTTGACATATTCTGCCTTTGTAAAGGAGAACTTGTCTTCTCTTTCTGGAAATAAGAAATGCATATTTCATTCTCTTAAATAATCAATATTGCATAGATATAATGACTGGGGAATCCTTGCAATAATTTATATCACATCTGTCATTCTTCTGGAAATATATTTTAAAATAATACTTTCTAACAGCAAAAATTACATACAAAGATGTTCTTAAACTACATGAACTATGAAGAAATAACTTCCTTTTAAAAGTGGCTGGTATTTTGAAATTCATTTTTTTAAGGCAACAACCGAGCAAAAATGTCTTTTGCTTTCATCCTTATACACCCATTTTTAAAAGTGTTGTTACAATCCAGTAACATTTTAGCCATGTTGTTCCACTGACTTTGGAGTAATTTCCTCTGAAAAATCAATCATTCTCTAACGTGTCCACACACACCTCTACTACAACTGTCTTAGCCAGGCCAGGTGAAATTCCCCTCTACTTGTTCAAATGTGAGGAGTCCACCAACCATTTTAATGCTGGCATTCTGTTAATTTTGTTTATTGTAACAACGTGCATTAAAATGTCAACAAATTCCTCTTCTGACAAATATTTAGGGATGCTCTTGATCTAGTCCATGTGACGAGTCACTATTTCACCAGGGAACAATTGTCACTCCTTCAAATTAACCGGGCAAAACAAGGGCTACAAATGCAAAGAGCAATTCGAGCAGACCCCTCAAGAAGCCCCCAGTGCTGCTGGGCAAACACAGAGCCCAGCAGGTGACCCTGCACGGGTACACAGAGGAAAAGCCATCCTTCTCTGGAACATCCTGGGACAGACTTCAAACCCAGCCTCAAACCAGACTGCACAAAGACAAAAATGACTGTGAGGATTCTGAAGAGGATGGACCCCTCAGCTCCCCCCAGAACACCTGGAGTGAGGGGCTGAGTATGGAAAACCCACACACCAGAAGGACTGATTTTGGTATCAGTACCTGCCTTATTACCTATGGCATGTGCACAGAACTGGTACTACAGATTCCTTCAGTTAATTTATGCTTCTGTCATTTGTTCATGGTAAGGACAATGCCCTGATATTGCCCCGTCCTGTCTGTACTGTATCAAGCTGGCTAATTATCCTTAACCTGAATCCCGAGCTGGTGGTGTTACCACTTGAGTTCTTGGCATCCTGAATGTATCAGCCTGCTCCAGTATTTCCACTATGCAGCTTTTTTTTTTGTGCTTAGACTGTACATTTTACAATACTTGAATTTAAATAAGTTTTAATTGCTTTAAGGCACTTTAAACAGGGATATCAACTTACCAAAGTAAATGATAGTACTACAATAAAAAGGTGTTTAAATGGAGTTTGCCTGTGCGTATTATTGTGTGTGTCAATGTGTACATATTAAAAGGAAAGGAGTCAGAGAGAAATGCAAAAGAAAAGCTGTGGACAGGAAAATCAAGTGTTTCAAAGATCTCCTCTGCAATTAGAAAGACACAAAAACCCCTCAGAATCTTTACTGTAACATGTGAGTGTCCTCCTGCTGCAAAACTTACTCTTTTTCCCTGGTAAATCCAGTCCCCCTGGCTATTTTCTTCCTGTGGGACTTCTTGATGCTGACTTCAATAGCTCCTGCAGGCCTGGTTCAGGTGAGCATCCTGGTTTTAACTGTTCTCTCCCCTTTCAGTACATTATTCACCACTTGCATCTCTTCATATGAAAGTACCTCACTCTTTTGTTCATAAAACCACTTGAACTTCCATGAGTGTCAGTGTGAACGCCACATGAACACCAAAACTGTAATACAGTAACATCTCACCCTGATTTTGGGTCATTTTAAAGCTAAATTAAAAGATATAACACGAAGCTTGATACTATAGCAGAGAATTCTTCATTTCTGTGCTAATTAAATCCAGACCAGCTGAGCCTCTGCCAATGAGCACCTGCAAAGGGCTGAGGCTAAAACCGAGTTTCATTGTCTCAACCTGCTTCCCAGTGAATGTCTGTCCTCATTCCAGAGCTTATGAAACTGAAGGTAATTAAAACTGTTGGGCAAGAATAAGATTTTACATCCTCTCCCCCCTCCACCCCAGTGCAGTATGAACAGTTCCATTAAATCAGTAAAACTGCTCATACATTGTATAGAGTATTAAAAAGTGTACAAGGCAAAACCTTTCGCTATCACAACATGGAACTGAGACAAAGAGCACAGTAAAAAAAAACTAAAATAAAGTAAGCAATACATTGGTGGCTTTGAAAACATAATTATTCAGAACTTTTAGCATGGAATTTGAGTTTCAGTAACTGAACATCATAATAAATATTTCAATAAGCTGTGCAAATTTATAACATAACATTAAATGTAGTTTACACTATCAACAAAACTGCTATTAATAAACTAGAGATGAATTCATGAAACCGGGGGAAACCTGATCAAAACCACGGGGAAAACCAGGTTATTTTTCACTTCTTAACAAGTATTTTCTCACCTTTTTTTCACAAACACTCTGCCCCAGTGAAGCTGGTGGGTTAGGGCGGCATATGAGGCTGCCTGAGGAATCTTTTCAATCCCTTCGGTATGAAATGGAAGTCACAGATTATTCTGCTGCATGTCAACAAATGTCCACTGTGAGCACAGACAGCACAGTCTGAGCAGATGAGGGAAGAGCTCTTGCCTCTTTATTTATTCATGAAAATAAGTTTATTTAAGAATGAAAGCAAACTGGACAGGGCAAGTGTAGGCATCTAAAGAAAAATGGGCCCACCTTGCAGCAACACATTATCATGTTTGGATTTCCTTCTTTTCACTTTCCACAGTCCTTTTGGGTCAGGCAGGCACCATCCCCTGGGCTTTCCTTCAAATGCACCTTCACAATCCTCCTTCCTGAATGCCTGGAGATGGACCTTATTGGCCATGTGAGAGCATTTCAAGGCCAAACTTTCAAAGCCAAACTTCCAATTTCAAACTTTCAAGTTTCATCACCAAAGTTTTCAGATTTAGTTCAGTCACTTTGACAACTTCAGTGTAAAAGGCTCCTGTGCTGAATGCTGAGGCCTGAAGGTCTTGATCCTCCTCACACCCCCAGCACCACAAAGTTCTCCGTGTTTGTTACTTGTGGGTTTTACCCGTGTGTGGTACCCTTGGTAATTTCTGCAAGAAACTGTGGACAATTTCACTCCTCCCAGACTACTGAGTAGTTTACAATCCTGTGTGATTCAGCAGCAGAAAGTTTTGAGTCGGTCAGCCTGATTTAGCTCACAATTATCACGCATTATGTGTTTATAACGCAGGGTCGATGCTGCTGCCTGTCCCAGCCATCCCTCACTCCATCCCCGCCCTTGGGCCTTGTCCCGTCACGGACACTCCGGCACGTTCCGCCGTGCCCGGGGCTCGTCCTGCTCTGCCCATACCATCACCTGAGACCCCGTTCGTCCGACCCCATCCCGGCCTGTGGGATTTATCGGGGCTCGGACACGACCCCAGAGCGCGGGCCGGGCCCCTCGGGGAGCGCGCGCTGCCAGGCGGGAAAAGGCGCCAAAAACCCGCGTGCGCTCCCGCCAGGAGGGGAAAAGACACCAAAGCGCCCCCCGCCCTGCGCCGCAGATTCGCCACCGGGAGACACCGCTCGNGCGCGGCCCGGCCCGGCCCCGGCGGAACAAAGGCGAGCGCGGCCGCGGCGGGCGGTGAGTCTGGGCCGGGCCTGCCGGGCTGCGGGNCAGCGCTGGGCACTGCGGGGCCGGCACGCCTCAGTCACACCCCACCCTGGGCGCGGCGAGGCGGCGCCTCCGTGCCGGTAATGGCAGATGGGGCTGCCCCGCGCGCCACACCCGCAGATTCGCCACGGCCCCGCTGTCACCGCCGCCGCTGTCCCGAGGGGGCTCCAGGGGCAGCCCCGGCCCCGCGAGGGGCTCTGGGGGTGGCGGAGTGGCCGCAGCGGGGCGGGCTGTGCGGGGCGGGCGCGGCGTCAGCTGGAGGCGAAGGCACAAACTGGGCTTTGTTACGGCGCTTTTTTGCGCTCCGCGGTGAAGCCTCGCTAGTAAGAGGTTAAACGCTGCCTGTGAGGCCGCAGCTGCCGGGCTTGGTGGTTGGTTGTGTGCCCTGTAAAGCAGATACATCATTTGGTCATTAATACCCGATTTCTGAAAGAGTCGGTGTGAAATAATTCCTTTTATTCCTTAAGGGAAGAATATATTTACTTAAAATCTTTAATATGCTGATGACCTAAGCCTGCGTGTTCTTGCACAGCTATTTAAGGCCAGATTCCTTGGAAAGTCCGTTAATCTTTCGAAGAGATAATACCCAAGGTTCTTACTCTCTTTTGTCCTTATTCCGAAATTGGCAGAGTCTTTGGGAGTCGATGATCATCATTGAGGTTTCAAAGATCTGGGGGAGCAGAGGCACAAAACTCACTAGCCTGATCTTCTTTTGTCTTGCAGAAGTACAAATATAATGTCAGGTGGCTGAAAATTTGACTATCAAAATGTCAAGTAAGTTGGGTTTTTTTCCAGATTTTTCTTCTTTTAACTTGATGAATTAGAGACCTGGTTCGGCACAACCTGTTTGAGAGATAATCCCATTCGTCCTGGCATTAAAGGGAAAATAGGAAGTGTAGTGATTTCTGCCCAAACTCTTGGCCTTAACTCGTGCTGGGGCTGATTCCTGGCATAGTTTTTGTAGGAAATCCAGATATCAGAGCTTCTAAATCCTGTTTGACTGTGGTTTTGCTTTCCCTCCCTGTAACTGCTGTGCAAATAAATGCACCCATAAATTCTCCAGTCTTCTGCTTCAGTAAATCCTGCAATTAGAGCAAATGGAGGGGCTTCAGGTTTTCTTTCTTTTCTTTCTCTTATGTTGCTTTTCACTCTTCAGTGACATAATGCAAAGTCCTTCAAAGTAAAATTTCTCTCTTGTTTTTGTAAATTGCTTTAAAAATGTTGGCCACAACAGATGCCTTATAAAGAATTTGTTCAGATTTTCAAGAAAAAAAAATGTGCTTACATTTCTATCTTAACAGAAAGGCCATCCTATGCCCCACCTCCCACCCCAGCTCCTGCGACCGTAAGTATAGTGATTTTTCTCATTAACACAGAGCCTTTAGTAACTTCCCAGAGCAATAATTATGGAGTTATATCACCTCCCTGTATTGGAAACACAACACTAATTAATGTGATATGAATTGTGTAAATTAATCTCACTCTTTTTTAAGCACTTTGTGGAAGAGAAGCTGAATAAACTTACTTCGTTTTTGAGGCTGGCTCTTGCAGTCACTGAATTTTCTGAGAGCTGTCACTTGTCTGAAATGATTCACAGGGGGTTGCAGCAGTACTGGAGTAACTAAGAAACAACTGATATATTTAATACTAAAACTTCCCACTGAGCCTGTGCCCAAGTCATGGGCAGACAGTGCATATTTTTTATGTTTTGCTGAGCTGCATTTCAGTGGAATATGCAAAACCCTGTTACATTGGGTCAGAATAATGAACCACTCCTGATGCCAGTCTTGCATTCCTTGAAATCCCTGGTATTTTGGAGTCTAGGGCATGGGAAATATTTTACTTTCAAGGAAAGTGATGTGGAATGACACTGAGGAAAACATGAGTGGGAGCTTTGAGTCCTGCCCAGTGACACTGCTGGGTGCCCAGAAGTGCTGCAGTCCCAGTGGGCAGGGAACTGTCTGAAAGCAAATGCTCCTCTTTGATCACACTTCTGAATAGCTGGGATTTTGTGATAAATCCTTTCTACAGAAGAATGAGCAAAGATGCTATAGTGAATTTTTTCTACCAAAGAAAATTGGAAAACTGTTACCCCAAGGTGTGTCCCTGATCTCTGCAGGATGGAATTTAGATGGAGTATGATCCTTCAAATTTATTGTGCCATACTTTACTAGTAAAGAGGCTTGAAAACGATAAAATGCATCAATACAAGCTATGTTTTTATAAGTTTACATAAATAAAACTTGATTTGCATAGTTTGTTCAGAGTTTTCATTTTGCACCCAGTGAAACAGATCTGTGCCAGTGTTACAGGAACAGGCTGGATCCCCTCTGAGCCCTGGATTGCTGCCTCAGGAGCTGTGCACACACACCCGATCCTTGGGGATGTAACATGGACACAGATGGGAAATGGTTCATGTTGCTGTGGTCCAGCCCTTCAGAAGGGTCAGAACTTGTCAGAACTGCAGCCAGTGACCTGTTTAACCAGCATCTTTTCTTGTATTTTACATTGTGTTTTATAGACTCCAGGTGGTGGTCTGTGCAAGTCACAAAGTAGCCAGATAACCTCGCTTGTTCTTCCACAGCCAGTTCCAGGTGCTACAACAGTGAACAAAGTCTCAGTAGTTCTGGTAACTGCAGGACTGTAGCTGAAATAAAAAGTCTCCATGTGTTGCAAGGTAGTTCCCTGGTAACATTTAAATCCTGTCTTGCAGAAATAAAGAATTAAGCAGACGGAGATTACAATTCTCACCTGGTTTTATTGAAGAGGTGTAGTGCAACATATTCAAAACCTGTTGTTATGGTAATACAAAAAACTACAGTAAAATGGTGTCTTATGAAGTAGTGAGTGTGGATGTCATGAGCCCAGGCATACAGATGAGCATGTCAGCTGCTGGGGCTGAGCTAAAAAGCTTGGGAATAAAATCTCTGTTGAAGGCTGACTGTTAAAGGATAATTTTCCTCACACTTGTATGTTTAGAAATAAACTGCAGTGTGTCTGCATTTACCTGAAACCACCACAGTTCAGTTCGTAGGGCACTTGTGGTCAGTGTCTGTGTCACACTTTGGTTCTTGGAGTCCTGAACCAATCTGTAAAATTTTTATAACTGTGATCTAGAACAGGTCAGTGAATCCCTGTGCAAAACTGTAGGAATGTTCATTAGGGCTGCTGGAGAGAGGGGCACTGTGGGGATGGCACTTGAATGTCTAGAAACACTCCAGGCTCTCATGAATCCTGGTGGAATGATAGCACCACCACAGTGAGGACTTAATCACAGTTACTGTTAAATAGCTGATCATTTTTTCCAGCAAAATTTGGTTGGGAAGTGGGGGATAATGGAAAAAGCAAAGATTTATGTGAGGAGGGGAACACAGAGAACCCAGTGACACTTGAGTGTCTGTAGATAAGTGAGAAGGGAATGTGAAGAACTCAGATTTTTCTCTCCATGACTGAGATGAGAACAAATTGATCCACTTTCATGGATGAATGATGTATTGATTAACTTCTGATTCATCTTGGATTGGGTGGTCTGTCAGACTAGTGTGTAGTTTCTAACCTGTAGATCTTATTGCAGATCTAGAGTTCCTCAGCCCTGTGACAGAGGGATGTCCCTGGGAATTCTCTTCAGCCACTGGTGGTGGTGCAGAGATGGTGCTTTGAGATATTTCCTCCCACCAGCCTGTTTGTTGGGAAGGCAGAATGCTGGGAAGGAAATCAGGCAGAGATTTTCGTGGGTATAAATGTGGGTACTGGGGCTTTCTGCCCCATCTCTGGGTGCTGTGTCACCCTGTAACCTTCAGCCTTTGGATATGAGAGTCTTCTGAATTCCCTGGTGGCTTATGTTGGAAAATTTCATTAGCAATGAGCTGGATTTACAGAATACTTGTTTAAACAAGTTACACAGTTAATAGAAATAAAATCACCAACTTCAGACAGGAATTTGTAGTGACACATTTGCTTAAAAGTCCTGTTTCCTTACTAGGTTTATCCTGGAGTAAGTTGTGCGTGTTGGGAAGACACCAACTGCTACACCTCATTGCTTGTTTGAATTCTGGTTGCTTTTGCATGCCATATTGCAGTTCATTTTCATTTCTGTGTTCTCCTCGTTTGAGCTCATTTCTCATTCGTGTTTTTGTCTCATTTGTTTCCATCAGCAAATGCCCAGCACCCCAGGGTTTGTGGGATACAATCCATACAGCCATCTGGCCTACAACAACTACAGGCTGGGAGGGAACCCGGGCACCAACAGCCGGGTCACGGTAGGAGAATCAACTATTACATCCTCCAGCAAACACCAGGAGCTGACCAGAAATGGCTTTAGGGTTAGGTCCTTTGGAGTCTTGGCTGCTGCCACTTCTTTATTAAAAAAACCCCCAAACTTCTGATTCTTATTCCTCACCCTCCTCCCCTTCCCCTTCACTCTGGAACCTTTTGCAGGAAAATGGGATTCTACTCTGCAGGGAAAACTGGTAATGGTTTATGATGCAAAACTCCAAAAAGACAGACTTTGTGGTCTTCAGTGACCGCTGCATGTGTAGGGAAAAGAGCTGTAGGTGGGTATAAATTGTTGGAGGGAGGGAACTGCTCATTTTGCTGAGGTTCATTGGCACGAAAATAAGGAAGAACATTTTGCAAACTGGAGATGGTTGATAGTTGTTGCATCATCCTGTTGTGCCATATGAGAGGTGCAAGCCTTTATTTTTCTTTCCAGGCTTAGTCTGGTAATAACTGCACAGTCCCGAGTTCAGTCATTATTTTTTCAACAAAAGTGTGATGATAATAAAATAGAATCCTTTCAGTTCTTATATATGTCAGTGTGTGGGAAATGGATGTTACATTCATTTTTCATGGAGTAACCACAGTGAGATGGAGACAAGTGATGAGTCAGGTGACAGCTTCTTTCAAACACAGATCAAGTCCTGGATGCAGTTAGGAAACAAAAACAGACTGGAGAAATGTAACATTTTCATAACAACAGAAATGGAGTAAATCCCTGATATTTTCTTTAATATCACAACTTTAAGGTTTTTTCATATAAAACTTTGTACCTCAAACCATCTGATGAGTCTGGAATGTGATACAAAGATTTCTCAAGGACCCAAATACACTGTGCTTTTAATGAAGTGTACTCTTTTTATGCCTCTCATATAAACCTTCTTTCAGACTTCATATATGAAGTTCACCCTAATTGTTAAAGCATTTACAGAAAGGACCTTCCCCTACAAGCTGGAATTGACTGAAGGGACGCTATTTCCTTACACAAGAATCAGTCAGGTTTTGTCTGAGAACTTCCATTGTTTCTGTATGTCACAAACATACACAGCCTGCTCTGCCATGCATATCCCAGTATATGGATGGTGTCTGTAAATCCCTCTTAATTTAAAAGCATTGAACAGTTTCCGTTAATGTTTTTCCAACCCATCTGTATGTGTATCTGTGTATACATTTTGGTAATGCATATTCCTCATGCACATTACTTATACACAGTTCTGTATGCATTGTTCATAGAGCTCCATAAATTCAGCAATTCAAGATATTATCAGGAGTTAAAATTTGAAAACTGAATGTTGAAGATGGGCCCATACGCACAAGTATTGATCTGTGGGCCACAGTCCTGAAAGGTCTTGAACCTTTATATTATTATTTAAATTATCCCACCTAATATAACAGAACTCCTGGCATGTGGAAGTGCTGGAAGAGTAGAGGGTTACAGAGCTTGCAGTTGACAGGGCTGTGATGTCACTGCACTGTTTTAGGAGGAGCCCCTGTTTGGGTGTTCTGTGGGTTGAGGGTACACAAAGTGAGGCAGCAGTTGGTGCTCAGTGTCCTTCAGTGTCACACCAGCAGTGCCTGACAGTGTCAGAGCCCAGGGAAGATAGAGCACAGGGCCATGTTGCAGGCTAATTGGGGCAATTAATTACAGCTTGGCTACAAATAGACACACATTTACAGCTCATCTGCATAGAGTTGTTTTCTTTTTATAATGGGTCTGTTAATTGGCTCCAAATTACCATTGACAAATTTTGCAGGCAAATAATTGCTAAAATTATTTGATATGTCTCTAACTTTATCCTTTTTAAACTTCCTCCATATCTTTTTTCACCTGTACAGTAGCCACATAAGATTTGTCAAAACAGGTAAAATAAATTGTCAGAAGTGAGAAAAAAACCAGCCAGCTGGGATTGGTGTCTCCATGTCCACTCCTAAGCTGTGTAGTTCGTTTTTAAGAACATGGAGCCCTTTTGAGGATTTCTCTAGTTACTGCTCTGTAAACTTACAGAGAAAAGGGCAAACTTACACTGGAAATTACTGCTGTGAGGACCAGCTGTAGTTAGTGGCTGTCACAGACTGGGTAATGCTTTTGGTGATGATGTTTGCTTCTCATGTGGGGTGTGTGAGTGCACAAGAGCGAGTGTTTTCCAAAACTGGAGTGTGTCAAAGCTGTCCAGCCATCCCATTAACGAATGGATTTATCCGGTTCTTTTATAGGCTTCCTCTGGTATTACCATTCCCAAGCCCCCCAAACCCCCAGACAAGCCCCTGATGCCCTACATGCGGTACAGCCGGAAGGTGGGTATTACAGTGTCCGTCAGTAATAAAGTCAGTGTTCGTTTGTGCTAACAATTAATTGCTATGATCTTAGTTTCAGCTTCTAAACGTTGACTCCTAACAGCCTGCGCTCTCTTAAGGGGATGCAAAGTCCAGAGTCTGCCCTGCAGAACAAAGGCAGCAGTAGTCTGGTCACACAGTTGCCAATTTCTGGGGGGAAAATTGCTAAAATGCTAATTCCTACCACTGTCTGCTGACAAGGATCCACCCCGCCACATTCAGAAGTTCCTGTGACTTACTGACAGAACTTTTTTATATAAAGGAAGTATTCCTTGCGTTTTCTGGGCTTGGTGCAGTGCTGTAGCTGGACTGAAGAGTAGCAATGAGTGGACTTTGCATGTTCTCCTTCACCACCCTAGCCCGTGGCAACGTTGGCTTCGCTATTCTGTGAACTGTGTGACAGAAAGTAGGAGAGAGACTCTTGTGGAGTCTGGAGTCTGATGGGGCATGGGGAGGGCATGGCAGCCTGGCTGAAGCAGGTGAGCCAGAAGGCATTTCTTCCACTTCTGGTAAAGTATCTTTACCAGCCTGTCTTAGGCCAAAAAACATCAACACAAAAAAAAAAAAGTCAAGTGGTGCAGCAAGAAATTACACTGGCAGCTCTCCTTTTTTTTCCCTGTAAAGTTAGAAACCTTTTTGGTGGAGTCAGAACTTGTTGGAACTCAGATTGATCAGCAAGACTGAAATATTGTGAAATGTTACATTCTGATCTGAAAAGCTCAGTCTCTTTGTCATAATCTACTGCTGGATGTGTTTACTCAGTAGCAATTTTTTCCCCGAGATGCAGCGATGTGCATTTAAGAAGAGAATTGAGAGGGTTAAAGGCAATATTCCCATGAGACCAAAGCCACTCAGCAATTGCCTGGTTCAGTAGCTGGCTTCCTACTGACTTCCTGCCCCAGAAAATAATCCAGATAGTTTAGCCAGACTCATTCCTAACTTAATCCTGTTTTTCATGGTGATTCCAGAAAGAACACTGAGATGACAATATAAAATGTGTAATTTGGAAGTATTTAGATATCATTAGTAAAGCTCCAGCTGTTTCTGTTAAGGTCTGGGACCAAGTGAAGGCGTCCAATCCTGATTTGAAGTTATGGGAAATTGGCAAGATTATTGGAGGAATGTGGCGAGATCTCACTGATGAAGAGAAGCAAGAGTATTTGAATGAATATGAAGCTGAAAAGGTAAATGGAAGAAATCTGGGATGTTTATTACAGCTGATTCTTCTAGGAACTGGTCTGAGAAGAAAAATTCATCTTCCCCATGCAGGGGTGTTTGAGGCATTCACGAGAGCCCTGTATGTAACTTAAATGGAAGTTTGTCCTGACACGTCTCTTAGATTTTTTTTTAATAACTGTGCATCAACTGTGACTGGTCAGTTTTTAGACCTAATTCAAAATGAAGTATTTATAATTGAGTGTCGATTTTAACTGTTTAATGAATGGATTTGATTATACAACATCAGTATTGAAAAGATTGTCTCAACACCAAAATCCTCTTTCAAAACTGGTGCTCTGCAACTACTGCTGTTGTCATGAACGTGTTCATAAGAGACTTCCAGTCACGTGGGGTTTGGTTTTCCTGGTGTAACCTGGTGGAACTCCACACTGTGGCATTAGTGTCTTGTTTCTTAATAGAAAATGCTACCACTTGCAGGGTTTTCCTGTGCTTTTGTTTTGGTTTTGTATTGATCTTAATGACAAGAGATGAGAGCTGCTCGTGTCTGGGTTGGTAAGTGTTGAGCACCTGTACAAGACTGTTCTTGTGATTCTCAGGTACAAAGGGAGAACTGTCCAGCTGATGTGTTGTGTTTACACCTGGCAGGCACCTGAGGCTGTGGATACCTGGTCAAATCTCAGCTGGTTCTATTCCAAGGCAATAGAGAAGTACTGCAAACTGGGTGCTCTTAGCTGGTAACCTTGGTAACCATGTTTAGATTGTAAGCTCCTTGGGGCAGGGGCCAGCTGGTTTCTATTTGTGCAGTGCCCAGGCAGGAGGATTCTGGTCCTGATCATAAAGAAAACAAGACTTTTAGGTACCTTTAACAATATTGTAGATATCTCATTTTTTATTGGAAATACCTCAAATCACTATAAAAAAATCTTAGAAGTGAGATAAAAGAAAGCAATTCAAAGGGAAAAGGTATTTCAAAGGTGAAGATAGTACTGCCATCCTGCTGCAGGAGGAGACAGGAGTCTGGCTGCAGCTTTCTGTGTCATCCCAGTGCAGGGATGGGCCAAAGAACGGACAAATCGTAAGTGATTTTGCAAACTGGTTCATGGCATACTGGAATAAGGAAAGAGAAGAAATCAGGATCACAGATCTAGTTAGAACTCCAGAGAATTACTGAGATTATCTTATGTTTGCTAATTTTGTCTTAACCAGAGGTTGGTCACAAATGCCTTGTTCTGAGGTGTTTGGAGTTTGAAATCTCAGAAAACAAAGCTATCATGAGACTTTCAGGTTGTAAAACTGAAATGGACCTGAAAGCCCAGCTGTGTTTTTAAAACATGAACGACTATGGAAGAAGTTCTAACTTGTAAAACAGAAAGGCTGAGAGAATCTGGTCCCTGGTGTCTCAGCTGAGAACAGCTCTGTGTGACTGCAGAGGGAGTCGCACAGGGCTCGGTTGTGTCGAGGCGGGAGTCACCCCGTGGTGCGATCAAACCATGTTGGTCACATTTCAGATTGAGTACAACGAGTCCATGAAGGCCTACCACAACTCCCCTGCCTACCTGGCCTACATCAACGCCAAGAGCCGCGCCGAGGCCGCGCTGGAGGAGGAGAGCCGGCAGAGGCAGTCGCGCATGGAGAAGGGGGAGCCCTACATGAGCATCCAGCCCGCCGAGGACCCCGATGGTAAGGGAGCAGGGCCTGTGTGCACTCCAGTGGGACAGTCCTGTTACAGCACCAGCACAGAGATACAGCAAACCACCCCTGCACGCTCCACAACACCTAATGTGGCTGCATTTCATATCTGGTGCCTTCGGTACTGATTTCTTTAGCCCATTTTACTCCATTCGCCTGACTTTGTTCCCAAACATAAGGTGGCACTGGTGGCAGAAGTTAAGCCAACCCTTCTTAATTAAGTGTGAAATAATGCTTACAGTTCAAACCAAATCAGTCTCTTACAGCTTTAGCACATGCATTAGAAAAGGCTTAGATGCCTGATTTAATCTGGCTTGGGTGGAATGTTGTGCTTTATTATCAGAAGCACATAAATCTGACAGGCAGAGTTCTGGTGCGATTCAGAGCACCTGAACTTCAATGTGTTTAACAACTGTCATTTGAGATTGTTGAGGGAGTGAGGTGCCCTTGTTGCTGACAAGTTGATGAGAAAATTCTGAAAGTTTATTTGACTGCAAGGAAATGCACCCCACCCAGTGGGAAAAATCAGCCTCACACACCTCATGGCTGCTTTTAAATTCATCACCAAAAACTTGTTGAAACCTGAGGGTGAAAAATGTGCTCAGTTACACCCTTTTTTTTTTCTTCCCCCTTGTAAAAGCACACCCCTGAGATAAAGCTCATGGCAAACAGCACTTTCCCCTGTGTGAGGTAATTGCAACATTTATGTAAATACATTCAGTGTTGGACTGGCTGGAACTTGGGGACTTGAGTTCTGTTCTGTGCTGCCTGGGCCAGGTGAAGTCAGGCAGAACCAGCCATTGTCTCTTTTTACTTTGTTTAATCAGATACCTCAGTGAGAAACTGAACATAAAACTTCGAAATAAAGGAGACAGAAGCTTTGATTTGACTGGTTCTCTCCTCTGGTGGTATCTCCCAGCATAATGTTAGGCTGCTTCTTAAAATCTCTGAATAGTTGGAGAGTCATCTCCATTAGGAAGATTGGATGAAAATTAATTCAACTTTTGAACTTTTCTGCATGACATTGTTCTGGGAGATAATTCATAGTTGTTGCTGAATTCAGTTCTCTTTAGAGAAATGCATTTACTAATAAGTAGAACAGAATACTAATAAACAGAATAAATAAATAGAATAATCTTAATACATTCCTATGAATCTTCTGTGATGAGTAAACATATATCACTGCTTCATGCTTTCAGTCCTCAGTGTTTCAAAAAAAATAAGTGGTTTTGATCTGTGCTGCAAAGGTTATTTATAGAGCAGTCACTGTCCTGCTGGCATTTTGCACTGGTGACGTGATTCATCAGGGATAGTTCTTTTATTCTATGCATTAATGGTCCCTCTTACCGTGGAAACATGGAGAGCAAGGCAGTCAATAACTAGGTCAGGCCAATTTCAGCTGTGGGAGATGCTGTGAGAGCTGTGCCAAGTGAGCGCTGCCCTGGCCTCACTCTCAGTTTCCTGATTCCTGGTGCTCTGTGTGTGTTCTGTGACCTTTGTGGCGTGGCAGCAGCTGGTGTTGGGGTCCATGCTGTGGCTTTAAGGAGCAGTGCTGTGGGTGTGGTGCCCTGGCCCGGGTGCTGCCATGGGGCTAAGGCAGTGCCATGGCCTGGTGTTGCAGATTACGACGATGGGTTCTCCATGAAGCACACGGCCACGGCGCGCTTCCAGCGCAACCACCGGCTCATCAGCGAGATCCTCAGCGAGAGCGTCGTGCCCGACGTGCGCTCCGTGGTCACCACTGCCAGGATGCAAGTCCTGAAGCGCCAGGTTCAGTCCTTGATGGTTCACCAGGTAAAGAGAAAGGATGTGGATGCAGCTAAAACACGATGGTGTTGGGCTGGACTTCAAGTCTCGGGTCATTCCATCACTTACATGACTGTTCTTGCTGGGTGTGATGTTGTGTGCTCTTGAAGAGCTAATCCCTGGGTTTGCTTGGGAGCTGCAGGATGTGAGACTTCACCACATGTGCTGTTCTGTTACTGAGGGTCCTGTTAAACTGTATTTTGTTCTAAGGGTATCCTACATGTTAATTCCATATCTTTTCATTATTACATACAGCCCTCTGTATTACAGTGCAAGTCTGCTGGGGGCTGTGATTTCAGGTACCTGACAACCTTGTTTGTAACAATTCCTTTTTGCAGTAAATTGTCCCTGTTGTAACATTCTTAACTGAAAGTTGAATTCATACAAAGAAATCTGCACAAGGTCACACCTGCAGGTTTCACCCAGCTTTGACTGGGCACATGCCTGTGTTTTCCAAACACTCATGTTACCAAAAGAACCCTGTCCATGGTCATTGTGCATGCAGGTGAAGAGAGACCAGAATTACATGGAGATGTGTCAGTGTTTTTTTAATTAACAGAAGATTTGGAGGGTGGAGGGAGTGGTTTCCCTTCTTTCCTTTGAGTTGTGGTCTTTCTGTGTTAAGAGAACATAATTGATGTGGAGGTGTGTCTGTACCCCTGGGCTGTGTATATCCAGACCCGTGGGCACCTGAGGGGTGCAGAATAGGAAAGGAAACGTGCAGATTTGATGCTGGAAGCTTCACCTCAGGTACACACTGTGTTTCATTTACAATATGCCTGAACTGCTGCACAGACCCATTTACTGTTCATACTTTCCAGGATGAACTTCTGAGCTGTTGGCTATCAGATCAAGGCAGGCAGAAGGATGTTTATGTATGAGAGCAGTATTTAAAAATAAACCCATACAAGTATTTTTGTGCATAGCTGTAGCTTTGCCCAGCTCTCAGTTCTCTGCACAACAACATTCTTGCCATTTATTTCACTTTCAGCGTAAACTTGAGGCTGAGCTGCTGCAAATTGAGGAGCGTCACCAGGAAAAGAAGAGGAAGTTTCTGGAAAGCACAGAGTCCTTCAACAACGAGCTCAAAAGGGTACGATTCACTCTTCTTTGCTTACTCTGAGGAAGCTGCTGGTTCCACACTGGTACAAGTGCGTCAGTTCTGTGTTCATTTCTGTGCCATTGCCCAGCTGCTGAGGCGGTGCCCTGGTGTGGGTGGTACAGAGCACAGCATCATTTCCTGCTCCTTCAGTGACCTGTAGTGCTGACTTTGGGCCAGTAAAATTTAGTTCCTCCAGGCTGGACTGGGTCAGTTCACTCAGAGCAGCTGGAGCAAGGTGCCCTAAAGCCACTGTGAGGACACACTGTTCTCCTTGGCTGTGTTCAGATAACAAGCTTTAGGTTGTTTATTTATCCCCTCCCTCTTCATTTTTGTTAATAAGCCTGTATCTCCCTAGTGACTGAAGATTTTCATGTAAATTTTGTCAAATCAAAATTATGTTGCACGCAGAAATTTTGAACTCATCATTGGGGTTTGCCCAAGTTTTGTTTTTCAGTCTGAGGTAGTAAAAGCTTTCCTTTTCATTTTAATTTCTAGTTATGCAGTTTGAAGGTGGAAGTGGATATGGAAAAAATTGCAGCTGAAATTGCTCAGGCTGAGGAACAGGCTCGCAAGAGGCAGGAGGAAAGGGAAAAGGAAGCAGCTGAGCAAGCGGAGCGCAGTCAGAACAGCCTGGCAGCTGAGGAGGAGCAGGCAGCCAGCAAGGGGGAGGAGAAGAAGGAAGAGGAGAGCACCCCGATGGAGACAGGTAACTGCACCTGAACACCTGCTGCAGAATCACCCAAGGATCTCAGAGGGTCCCTGAGGTGGCTCAGATTAGCCAGGAGAACAGTTCACTGCATCGTGGTGAACACAGGCGTTTGCTTTCTTACTAAATGACTCATTTTTAAGAGGGGAGAGGATAAGAACCCACAAAGCCCCTTGCCATGTTTTGTGGGTGATGTACCCAAGGGAAAAAATGCTTTCTAAACCTAAGTTAGACATTGGTTAACTGGGAGCAACTGGGAGTGTTTCCTTGTCCCATTGTCAGTGACTAGCAAGGAGGCTGGAACAGCTGCTGGATTCAGGGGTCTCAGTTGCTGGGACCTCAGTGAGCCACTGCTGCAACAGCAGGAGCATAGTAAAGGGGACCAAGGAGTTTGAGTTCCAGGACTTCTGCTTTAACAAGGCACATGGCTTTCTTGTGGCTGGAATTCTGAGGTCAGGTATCTGTGGGTCACATCAGGGTGCTGTGGCAGGACCACATGCATCTTCAGCACTGAGGTCCCTGAGCTGTGCCTGTCACTGCACATTCTAAGTGACAGAAATAACTGCTGCTGTTTCTTCCAAAATCTTAATTGCACAACCTACATAAACGTAGTGGCATGTGAGTGACACTGAGAAATATGTTATTGCAGAGGAGTCCCACCCAGAAGAGAGCACAGAGAACCAGCAGAACGGTGAAGAGGGAACCTCCACCCCCGAGGACAAGGAGAGTGGGCAGGAAGGGGTGGACAGCACGGCCGAGGAGGGGACCAGTGACAGCAACACAGGCTCGGAGAGCAACAGTGCGACGGTGGAGGAGCCGCCCACAGACCCCACGGCCGAGGAGGGCGACAAGAAGGAGTAGACACTGGCTCAGCTCAGGTGTCTGCAATGACGTACTGTTTGGTTTCAGAACGTGATCCGCGGCTGTTGTACCTTCCCTGCCTCTGTCACTTGTCTCTAAAGGATCCTGGGGGTTACTGGCACGTCAGGTTATCAGTGTAGTGATGTGAGGGGGCCCTCAGAGGCACAGCTGTCCTGCAGCAGGCAGAAAAGGAACCTCATGTGTCCAAACACAGCTTTACAGTGTGGAGAGGGGCTTATATCACTTTGAAATCTTCCCTAGAAAGACAGATTTGGTTTTGGTTTTAAATGAGAAAATCAGGCCACCTCTCTCCTCTGGTTCCATGGCCACAGTGACTGGCAGTTTTTCCAAAGGCCCTTCCTGTTGCTGTGTGGCAGTAGTGAGGTGCAGGTGTGTCTCACCTGTGCTGCAGCCCTGCCTTGTCTGCATAAGGCCTGCTCCTGGCAGTGGCACTGGCTCTCTGGAGAGGCTGGAATGCAACTGAGACATTTAAAGTTCCAAAGGACTCTCTAGTTTTGCAGTAAAATGACACATCTTGAGGGATTTTTTCTGTGATGCAGGATTCCTTTCAACAAGCCTTTGCTTTTCTTTACCAATTACTCCTTTATTTGCTACCAAGAGACCCTGGTGTGGCCTCAGCCAGAGCCCTGGCACAGTACAGAGCAGGAGAGCGTTTAAACACGCACATGTTCTCTGAGCAGACAGTCACTGATACGGCACAAATGGTAAAAAATTGGAGTTTTGCTTGTCATGAGCTTTCAGAACCTCTGGGCACTACAAGAACACAATTTGCCCTATATAAGCAAAAGCCCTAAAAAAATGAAAAAAAAAACCAACTTAATTGCAACAACAGCCACAGGCAACTTTTTGACTTTACAACTGAGAGAACACGTGATGCTTCAGTGAATCGATGTGTTTTTACAGACTAGTTGGTCTGTGAGATGGTGTTTTTTAAACCCTTTTGGTCTTTTTTTTTAAATGGTCTAAAAAATAAAATTCAACATGTTTGGTTTTTTTAAACTCACAGTGGTCTGTTCTTGTCTTTTAAAGTAATGCCAGTGTTTGGTTCAGAGCATTCATCAGCTGTTCTCCATCTCAGGCCAGCGGAGAATAAACACCTGGGATTTGATTTGTTACATGATAGGAGCAGCTGCCTGGACTGGGGGCCGACCCCCACAGGGCTCAGGTGAGACTGCACACCTGAGGTGCTGCAAACCCCTGTTGTGCAACAGCTTTTATCTGCAGCAGCCCTGGGTTCTGCTGGCTGGGGGTGCTTTTCATCTACTCCAAATTCCCAAGGTGTATGTAAATAAGTAATTATTGGCAAAGACGGGTGTGTGCAGCTCAGGGTGTGTACCTGGAGGAGTGGAGTAGGTGTCTTCACGGGTGAAATAACTTCCCCAAGCACATGAGAACCTGAAGGAATGCCCATGGGCAGTGCTGGCACACTGACCAGCCCTGTGGTGCCTGGCAGAGTGTACATGAGGGACTGGAGCATCAGGGACCTGGTGCAGGACAGGGACTGGCCTTGGGAGAAACTCGGCTCCTTTGCTGTGCTCCTGCACCAGCCCTTCCTCAGAGCAGCCATCTGGAGCTCCTGTTGGGCCCTGTGCCCACCTGCAGGTCCTCAGCAGGGCCAGGAACCCCCCCGGAGGAAGAGCCCTCGTGCTTTGCTGGTGGGCTCACTGGAGGAGCTGTGTCCTTGGTGCCCTGTGGCAGGGGGTGGGTGCAGGCTGGACATCTGGGGTGCAGCTGTGCCACACAGGGTGCTGAGAGCTGGCACGTCCTTCACACCCCGGGGGCACTGAGAGGGAAGCAAAGAGGCAGATCCAAAACCTTGCATCACATGAGGGAGTTGTTTTCTTCAGCTTGTTTTTGAGAAAAACCAGGGGCTTCTGAGTCCAACTGGGGTGTTGTGACCTCTGACATCACCACGGTGCTGCTGCTCGTTTGTTCCGCAGGCAAAGGTTCTCGTCTGTGGTGGGTCATTCTCAGAAATATGCTTTTATCTCACCACAAAAGTTATTAAGAAGCCTGGGTTAAAAAAAGAACTGTTCTTAAAGGAGGTTGGAGTTTGGGTTTTTTTGCATTAATGTAATAATTGGATTTTATCACCCCAAAAACCTTCTGACCTACAAAGCTGGAATACAGCAATGGGTACATAGCACGGATCAGGTCCCAAAGGGTAAATGTTGAAAGAGATTTGGATGTTGAAATACCAACCAGGCACCTTGTGAGGTTGTTCAAAAGGGACTTGCCAGCTGAAGAGAACCCAGATCCTGGGCCTCCAGGAGCTTCATGCACCCCAGTCCCTTCCAAACCCCTCACCTACATGTGAGGCTGAGCTTGGCTTCCCAGGAAAGAAACTTTTGTCTCCTGTTTGTTCAGCAGCTGAACTTTCAGAGGAGAAAAAAAGGCTTCTGGAGAAACAAGGGTTTAAAAAAAAGGGTAGAAATCACTCGTGTATCACCTGGGCAAGTCTTGCCAAGCTCCTCTGCCTGGAGCCAAATGAGCTGCAGACAGAGAGGATTATGCTGGTGACAGAAAGAAATAAAACAGATTAAGGGAGCTTTACAGGGATAGAATATCAAAGCCAACCCGAACACCAGCACAGGGGTGGCTGGGGCAGCTCGTGTGTCAGAATCAGCCCATTCAGGGTGTTCTGGGGCAGCTCAGGGCAGGAGCAGAGGCACCTCATCACCCCACCCTGGGAGGTACAGGGAGCAGGTCCAGAGCCCCTGAGAGGGGGGAGATGTGGATGGAGAGCATGTGGGGAGCAGGGTTGGACCCCCACTCTGCTCAGGTCTTGCTGAGGCCCCACCTCTATCCCAGGATGTTTTCCCATTTCCCACCAGCTCCAAGTGCAGCCTCTGTGCCTGCCCCATCCAGGGAGCCTGGGATGGTTTATTTCTCCTTTTCTTCCCCCAGGTTTTGTCCTTAACCCCCAGACAGGCAAGCTTTGCTGTTTATTTTTTTAAAAGCTATTTTTTTTCCTTCAATTTATCAAAAGCCACTCAAAGCAAATGTCCCACTGGCCAGCAATCCAACCCCTTGTGCTGTCACTGCCACTAAACCAGCACTGTCCTTGCCCCTGTGCTGATCTCCCTTCATCTGTTAACTGACAAGTGTTCCCAGCAATCTCAACTGCTGGAATATTGAGGAAAAACACCCCTCACAGCCCCCTGGAGGTGGAATGGGTGCAGGGTGTGTGCTGGGAGGGGTGTGAGCTGGAGCAGCTGCTGCCACCAGGAGTCCCCATTAACCTGCCCAGTGAGGGAACGCACAGTCCTGCCCTCGGTTGTAAACTGTGAATAGCTCTTACTCTTTCCTTGTACAGAATCCTCAGTGCCAGCCAGCAGAAACAGTGGTTGTGGCAGCACATCCATCTTCTGTGGGACTGCTCAGGGCTTGAAACAACACAGCTCTCCCAGGTGTGAGTTCAGCTGCTCCCACCCTGCCAGCTGCTGGTTGTACCAGGTCATGGTGTGATGCTCATGGGTTGCTCACCTGCAGCAGCCCTGAGCTCTCCAGGCACCTGCACACAAACCTGGGGGTGCTGTGCTGCACAAGTGGGGGTTCAGTCACATGAGGCAGACAGAGGGTCTGGAATTCCATGTTTTTCCAGGCAGGCACCCAGCGAGTCCCAATTTAATCCTGGACCATTGCAGCCGGGACTGTTTGTGCCTGCGTGGAGCTGCAACACCTGGTCAGGACTTGGAATGCTCCATCCAGGGCTTGCATCCCTGGGTTTGAAAGCCCCCCCTGTGTTTGCAGAGTGTTCCTGACAGTGACTGGCAAACCCAGTGGGACCAGGCATTGGGCTCTGTAAGCCTGGATCCTGCTTCAGGCCTCTCACTGTTTGTGCTCTCAGTTCCTTTCTTTCACTCTGACGTTTCTTTTTCCCCGACCTTCGAGGGGTTTTTTGAAGTGGTTTTGCACATATCAGGCTGGTGCCTTATTTTTTTTGTAAGTCATCACGTACAGCTTCACTTGTGACTTCCAGAAGTCTGTAATTTCTGTCAACAACCAGTTTCAATTTGCTTCGTTCACTCAATTCTGTTAAAAAGGCAAGAAAAAGCCATTTTAGTTCTGGCACCAGTTTCAGGGTGGGGGAAGCCAAACGAGAAACAGAGACAGTAACAACAACAGATTTTTTTTCTTATTATTACTCTTTTTTAACCCCAGGGATGAGAAATTCCATTATCTGTGACAAAGAGGGCCGGATGAGCTCTTCCTGGAGAAACCACTTGATGGGATTATGCCCAGATTTTATATCCAGTTTTCTTCCAAAGACAGCAGTAGAGTAGTTTTAAACCTTCCATGTTTTGAACAAGGTAACAATTCCTGGGCTCCAGGATGAGAGACCTGCTTTCATGGAATAGAAAATCACAGAATCATGGAGTCATCAAGGTTGGAAAATACCTCCAAGACCATCAAATCCAACCTTTGACCAATCACCACCTTGTCAACCGGACCACCGAGTGCCACATCCTGTCATTCCTTGAATAGATCCAGGGATGGGGACTCCAATCCCATTCCTATGCCTGACAACACTTTCTGTGAAAAAACTCCTCCTTGATGTTCATGGTTTAGTGCAGGGTAGATGTCAATTTGGTAAATCGGTGTTTTTTATTAAAAAATGAACAGGAGATCGAGGCCATCACCTGGGACACAACATGGGCACAAGTGGGTGAATTCTCGGTGACACCAGGTGTGCCCTTCCCTGCCATGGTGACCACTGTGGGCAGCTGCACATCCCAACAGAGCCAGTGCTGCACAGATTTCTTCCTCCCCCCAGAGGATAAGGATCTGTTAATAACTTTGTGGTGAGATCACAATCATGAGATGTTTGTCAGGGCATCCCCTACACCGGCTCAGAGAACTCTGCGGGCTGAGGAATCCCAGCTCGGTGCCCCTCTGAAGGTCAGGAATTTACTCATGATTTCACTTCTGCTATTTTTGTTTGTTGAGGACCAATGACCTCAAACACCCCTCTGGACAGGCCCCTCTGACCTGCACCACAAACCTCTCAGGGTGCCCCTGGTGTCAGAGAGGGTGGTCTGTCACGGGTACCTGGGGCTGGCACTGCCGGGCAGAGGCAGCAGCAGGGCAGACGTCAGGGTCCCTCCCTGACGTCAGCACAGGGATGTGATGGGAAGTGCAGCTGGGAAAGGTTCACCCTGAGCTCACCAACGCTTCTGTCTGGGCACCTCCAGCTTCCTCCAGCGAAAGGGGCAAACCTTCCCATGGCTCAGAACAGGGAGGGAGCTGGAGTTTCCATCTCAGTTCACCTACAGCAAAATGAGTGGGAAATACCAGAAAGTTTTGACTGCAGGATGTCAGAACATCCCATATTGTGCTTTTCTCAGACCAAATTCCACCTCCTGAGGCAGAGCCCCGAGTTCTGCTTTCCAAGATCCCCCATCCTGTGTGTGCTGCCCAGGGATGATCTGGAGCAGTGGGATCCTTCCTGCCTCAGGATGTCCATGAGGCATTGTTAGGACAGGCTGCAGGAATTCCAGTTTTACACACAGCCCTTGTGATACTCCATTGCTGAGTGAGCTGCAATTTAATGTCAGATCAGTTCAAGCTCACACAGCTCAATTCGGTTCAAACTCAACATTTCAATTCAAGTGGAACCAACCCAAACTGAACTGAGATCTCTCTTTCTGAGCAACTTCCTGTGGAATTTATCAGGAAATGCATCTTCGTTGAGAAGCTGATTGATGAAAGCTGCCCCCCAGCTCTGGCTGTGGCCTGGGCAGTGGGTTTGAATCCCTGACTTCCACTCTTCTGGCACTGGAGGGGAGCAGAGGGACCCAGGGACAGGAAATACCTGGTAACTTGATTTTTTTATATAGTTAATTAGCTCTGGGGTAACAAATGGGTTCTAGAGACACAGCTCTAAGGCTTTCCTGGGCACAGCTCAGGCCTGGCACTGTTGAAGTTTGGTCTGTTTGCTCACACAGGATCACGGTTTTGTGAAAAGCTGCTTGTGGGGCATTCTGGTTCAGGGAATGTGTCAAAGAGAGGGAATCACTAAGGCATGAAATAGGCTGAAAATATACACAATTGAATTAAGCAAAACTTTAATAACTGTTCTGAGAACTCCCTGGGGATAAAATGTGACTGCAAAGAAGTTCAGTGTCACACACACAGAGGTAATTGTTTATTTTAAATGTTCCCATTCTTTTTAAGAAAAACATTTTGCTTGAATGGGCTCTGACGACACAGAACTTGGCATGTACCAAAACTTTGAAGATGAGGATTGGGAGCATGTGCAGAAAACAAACTGCAAACCACCTGCCTGTGTCCCCTCCTTGTCTTTGGCTTCAACTTGGGGATGGACGTGGGGATGGATCACCAAGACACTACCTGGTGCCTGTCCCTGGAGCAGAGGGGGCACAGAGCACCCCGAGGAGCCCATGCCCCTCTCTGCACACCCACTGCTCCCTGGGCAGGGCCGTGCCCACGTGTGAATCCTTCACACCCTGTTACATCCCCCAGTTCTGAGTATTCTGCCTGCACCGAGGGAAGTCTTTCATCTCCCTGGCGGAAGTGGTTACGAGCTGAAGCTCTCGAGGTACCTGCCTGGATACCTGGTGAGCAAAGGCAAACAGACAAGAAATAGCTGCACACACTGAACGGCACCTGCTGACCGAGATAAGGGCCAGGCGAGGTGCGGAGGCGCCGGCACCGCGCGCTCAGAGCGCGCCAGGGGAAGGGAGGGTCACCTTGTGAGCACAGGGAAAAACCCTGAGAGTCTCCAAGAACCCTGCCCTGAGCACCCCAGAATGGGCTCAGAACCACAGCAGCACTGGCCCACTGAGAGGGAAGCACTGGGAAGGATTTTTAGTAACAGTTGGGCTGGCACAGTGCCTAAGAAGGGTCTGAAACTGGATCTGAGTCTTTACACAGGACCCAGAACCATCCACAGGATCCTCAAGACTATCCTCAGCTTCAGACACATTTAATTGGGGCTGGGATTCCATCCTGTGGTGCTCTGTTTTTCCACCTGGCTGCGATAACAGCACTGACACAGCATGAGAAGATGGGGAGAACACAATGCCAAAGGCAGTACTAAGTGACCCTGGCCTGAGAGGAAACTGAGTTTGTGAGGAGCTGGAGATGTTTCTGCCTGTTAGAGGGGTCTGTTCCAAGAGTGGGCCCCCCCTTAAACACCCACCAAACAAAAGCCTCTGATTTGCCTTGGGGAAAAGAATGGGATTGCCAAAGGGCAGAAGCTTTTGGGGAAGATGATGCAGATGGGAAAACAAAAATACCCAGAAGTAGAAAGAGGGGAAGTCACTGAGCAGCTGACAATCTAGTGAGGGAGAAGGGTGAAGGGCTACTGGCCATGTGCACTGAGACTTTTCATCCCAAACACCCTTCCCAGGATAGGTCTGGTGGACAGGGTGGATCCTCCCCGTTCCCTCCAGCCCTGGAGTCTGCAGGTGCTCCACAGATGAAGCAGGACTGGCTGCAGAGGGGAGGTCAGAAGGAGCCTCCCCCTTGTTCCTTCACCACAGATCATTTCCCACGTGTTGGGGCAGAAGCAGAGCCCACTTCACTCCCTGAGTGTCAGCCCTGGGTGTGTGGAACCCACTCTGGTGTGAGGCAGCACCTGAGCACCCCAAGCACCTGCCTGAGAGCGGCACCACACGGCTCTGAACACACGAGGAAGAGGAGGAGGAGAAGGAGGAGGAGGATCTACTGAATGTCAGTGACACCAGAGTGGCCCTGAGCAACTTGCAGGGGTACAAGGAGTATAAAAGCAGAGTTTCCCGAGGAGGGGCCCTGGCAGGAGCTGGAGCCTGTGATGCTCTCACTGATGCTGTGACCAGATCCCTGCTGGAACCACACCATGGATGGGGGTGAGTACCTGGGCTGAGCCCCTGCTGTGTCTTCAGCTTTACTAATGATGCTCAAACTCCTGCCTGGTGACATAGGAGTAGGGCACTTTTAGCAGAGTATTTAAACAGTAAAAAAGACTTTCATCTTCCTCATTTTTACTATTTTTTTAAAAAATGCACAGTTCTCTTTTAGGAGCTCAAAACCTCAAATGACTTCAGAAACAAGCACACAAAAAACAAGTGTGGAGGCAATGTTAAGGGGCTCTTTTGTCCCAAAGAAAGTGGGCTCTTCTTGCATAATTCACACATTCTCTTCTGTGTTCTTAATTAAAAAATAAAAAGAAAAAAAAAGAGAGAACGCTCTCCTTGGCAACATTATAATTCAGTGAATACATTGAGGAATTAGGAGCAAGTTAAGTGGAAGTTTTTCACTAAGTCCATCCAGTCTTTTGCAAATTATTTCTATTAATGAATATCTACAGGGACACTGGGGGTTGCAAGAGGCTCTGGGGATGAAGGATGCTCAGGAAGATGCAAGATGCTTTTGGGAGTGCAGGATGCTCTGGGGATACAGGATGCTCTGGGGGATGCAGAATGCTCAGGAGGATACAGGATGCTCTGGGGATGCAGGATGATGCTCTGGGGGATGAAGAAGGGTCAGGAGGATACAGGATGCTCAGGAGGATGCAGGATGCTCTGGGGATGCAGGAGGCTGCTCCGGGGATACAGGATGCTCCAGGGATGCAGAATGCTCAGGAGGATGCAGGATGCTCTGGGGATGCAGAAGTAGGCAGGAGGTGCCAGGTCCCACAGGACCCTCCACACAGGAGCAAGAAAGGGGCCAAGGGAATCTTCTCATGGATGCCTCCTCACAGCTTCTAGCAATCAATGGCTTAGGAAATTCCTAGATTTTAGAATCCCTGCATCCAAACCAATGCATCAGAACCCCTCTGGACCTGCCCACCACACATCACTCTTTGCATCATCCTGTGGGCATTTTGTGGCTGCTTGTCCTGGGGAGTTTGGTGTTTGGAGGCAGCTGAGCTCAAGCTTAGCTCCTGGGAAAGGCTAATCATGGCAGGGAAAAGAAAAAAATCAATCAGAATCTGACAAGAAGAGTATGACAGTATTTCTGCTTTGCCTTTCTTTTCCCACTGTTGTACTTCAGAGGAATATTCCCTTCCTCTGGAAGATGCCCAGCCACGGTGCTGTCTTTGAAACACCTCTGGCTCACTTCAGCATGAGGTTTTCAACTTGCTTATCCCTGCTTATCTTGTGCTTTGATTCTCAGTTTCCTGAAAGGAGTGCAGACAGATAATTATTAACTTTCTTCTGTAACAGATCAGTGAACACACAAAATAAGAGCATGACTGGGTTTCTCCCAAAATGAGTGTCTTTCCTCTGCCCGTTGTGAGGAGGGGAGGGGGGACAACAGGAGCTGGTAACTGCCAGTAGCCAGTAGATCACTTAAGTATGAGTAACTTTTCTCAGAAATATCTGGTTCTTTCCCCAAAAGCCTCTGTACTGCTGGTGAAGAGGCACCAGAAACTGATACAAGTATAAAGACACTGAGTAAGTTACTGCTGACACGTGTGCTGAGGCTGAAACCTTTGCTTTGCAGAAAGGTTCATCAAGAGAGTGTGGCCAGGGCAGGTTTGCTCAGCTTTGCCAATGCTCCCTAAAGCATTTCCAGTACTCCCTGAAGCATTCCCAGCTCTCCCTAAAGCCTTCTCCACTCCTGCTTTGCTCTCGTGCATCCCTTGGCAGCGGCTGCTCCCCTGGCATGAGCCAGACCTGTGTGGGCAGGAATTGCCCTGGTTCTTTGTCCAGTGTGGTTTAACCACCCTCAGGGCCATGTCTCTGCTCCTCTCTCCTCCTCAGGGCAGACACTCTGCTACCAAATATTTCTCACTGTCAGAAGCTTTTCTGGGCGTACCTGGGGGGATTTGCTGCTCCTGCAGCTGCTCTTGCCTTGCCTACAATTAGTTGCTGATGCTGAGGGGGTTTCAGGTAAACTGGGGGGGATTTACCTGCCAAACTCACCCACCCTTCTGCCACGGCACCCCCAGTGCCCAGTCCAGGACACACAAACCAAGGTTTAAAACCACCTGTTTCTTTCCCTTTGCCATTGAGGGAGCCTGAACAGCTCACCAGGTGTCAAGGGATGAATCCCACCCCCTGAGCTTAGTCTGTGGAGGAAGATTGTCAAAACTGGTGGGCTGCAATCCCCTGCCATCAACAGACCCCTTCCCTCTTTCATTCCCATGGAGCAATTCCCCTTTCCACCTGCTCCCAGGTGCTGCAGGACAGGGACAGCAGCAAAGCAGCACCTCCCACACCAAGGGCCGTGGGGGCTGACACGAGGCTTTAGGGCCAAGCTGACTCATTTGCTGGTGTGGGGTTTTGGTATATTTTTATAAACGAGGTTTCTAGTGCAACTGGTTTTGGGGATTTTGAGGTGGGGTTTTTTTCCCTTGATATTTTGAGGAACAAAACTTTAAGAAAATACCAAGAACAGCCAAATGCCAGGGGATGCGAAAAAAGAAAGAAAAAGCACAGAAATGTACCCAAGCTGCCTGATAAACTGCAGAGCACAGCTCATGTCTTCTCATTTGCTTCTGCCCAGTGCCCCAGACCCCAAGAGAACTGAGAGGAGATCCAGGTCCTGTCCAGTCTGACTGAAACCAGCAACACGGACGTGCTGGAACTGGTGTGGGAGGAACAGGAGACTGCAGGGCCTCTCTGGTTGTGCCTTTGCAAAGGTGTAACCTAAGGTGGGGACACAGCCAGAGGGGAGAAACAGCAGAGACTTTCTTCATATTGAAAAGTCGTTTGACATTTAAGACACTTGAAACAGCAACTGAAAGGGGGGGGAAACTTGTGATGATCTTCAAAGGAATGGTATCGGCTGAACTGTTCCAGGAGTTGGTTGAGTCACGTTTTCGGTCGTGTTTTGTTAGACCTTCACAGGGTGATAAGACAACAGAACACAACAGAGCAGAGCAACCCTCACCAGGGCTGGGCACTGGCACTGGTCTGGTCAAACCAGGGCTAGGCTGGGGTTTGCAATCCCAGCCACGGAGAGCGGGTGGTGGACTCGGGTTTAGGTCGGTGCTTTCCTCCATGCAGTGAGGGTGGTTCTCCTCTGCCTCCCTTTATCCAGCTGCCAGGGAGGGAATTGCATTTGAGGCCTCAGTGTGGGGCCTCCGGTGGGGCTGAGCTGGGCCAGCACAGTTATCACCTACCCACAGGGAGTTACCATCCATCCACGTGGAATTATCATCCATCCATGGCAGGCACAGCACAAACTCCAGGAGTCCCCAAGGTCCCCAAGGAACAAGGCTGTTTAGAAGGTGCAAGAGAAGACTAAAGGCTCCAGTGGCAGGGGTTTTGCAGAGATCACGGACCCCATGCTTGTGTCCCAGGCAGGGAGGGCTGTTACAGTCTGGGCTTGCTTAAATCCACCCAATGGGTCTCAGTCCTTGGGGCTCTTGGTGTATTTCCTGTGTAATATGCAAAAGTTGGAGCAGCAGCTCAAAGGGGAGACGACCACACCAGACACCAAACCTCTTCCTGCAGTCTGGGACTGGTCAGAGTGAAAGCCACTGGCCAGAGAGAACAGACAGACAGAATCTCCTCCCTGCTGACTAACCCACTCTAAGGGTGCCCTGGTGAACCCCTCAGATCCCCCAGAAGGGTTTGGAGAGGGCTGGGTGAACACAACCAAGCTGCATGAGTATAAAAGATGAAAATAAGGGGGGGAGGTGAGACACAACTTCTGTGAGGCCTTGGGGGAGGCTGTTACACAGACCTGGGGATGAGCAGGATGAGTTTTCACACGTGGCCAAGGATCTCTCACCCACACGTCGTCTTCGTGTATAAACAAACAGCCCCAGACACAGAGAGCAGGGTAACTGTGTCTGCTCTTAGTGATGCTGTTGCATGTGATTTAACAGGGGACATGGCACAGTGGCTGCAGGCACCTGAAGTAGTGGAATTTTATCATCCTGGTCTGGGGCAACACCTGAGCAGGAGCCTGGCAGAGCAGGGAAGGGCAAAAAGGAGATCTAAAACAGAGCAGGGCTGTGTCCAGCAGACATGAAGCATGAGAGGGGCACAGGAATCGATCACATTCATGAACACCCAAGCCATGAGGAGCAAAGCAGATGCTGGCAGGACCTTTAAATAGAGCAAGGAGAAAGCTCTCCCTGGCCCCTGCCCTGCAAACCACAGCAGGAAGAGCTGCTTGGCTGAGATTGCTCTCACCACCATCACACCTGGCTCTGAATTCAATTTTTCCTCCCAGCTGTCAGCATCCTGCATCTCCACATCTCCACATCCTGAGGCAGCAGGAGCCAACTCTGACATTTAGAGAGGAGCAATAAATTTCAGCCAGTTCCAGTTCTGTCTGTCCCGTGGGGAGCTGAGCTCTCCCCTCCATGGCCCACGCACGGCATGGGCACAACTGGGCTGGATTTATGGCCCTCCTATGGCAGCTGCCTGTTTTCCCTCAGGGGACAGTCTGTTGGCTGCCAGCAGGGAAAGGCAATGGATGAAATCAAAATGGGTGCCCTGTGCCCGAGTTAAGTGTCCTCAGTGCTCACTGGACAGGGCTCTGAGCAGTCTGGTCTAGTTGAGGCCATCCCTGCTCACTGCAGGGGGTTGGACTGAATGACCTTTAAAGGTCTCTTCCAACCCAATCCATTCTATGACTCTGAGGCCAGAGGGAGCTGAGACTTCATCCATGCTCTGCCAGTAACTCATGGGAGCCCAGCTTATCCCGTTGGTGCCCTCACCAGCCTCTGGTTTTCCCAGCTGTGGGGTCTCTGCAGGGTTCATAGTGCTGTGGTTAATATGACCCACTGCTTTTTCAAAGTGAGAGCCACGTGGAAACCCCCACTCAGCCACTAACACAGCATCTCCTTCTTTCCTAGGCAAGCAGCTAAAGGTCACCCTTGTTTTCAGCCTGCCGCTCGTTTTTCAGGTGAGATGTTTTTAACAACATTGTTGAAATCCAACTGCTCTGTGTTGTGGCTAAAGAGAGATCTCAAAAACTCGGAGCAGCCACCCACAGTCCCGGGGGTGTGTGGGGACAGCTCTGCTCCCCCAGGATCCAGCCATGGCAGGTGGGAGGTGAGAGCAGAGCCCTGCCAGAGAAAACAAACAAGAGGAGCAAAACCACAGAGAGAAAAACAGTGACAAACGCTGTGATTTGCAGGTGGCCTTGGCTGTGAGAGTCCCCTGCTAGTCCCAAAATGAGCATTTCCAGGACACAGAGTGGGGAGAAGCCAGTTTCCTGCTCTCTGCAAGTCCCTGGGCAGGGTGCCAGGCTCTGACCCGTGGCTGTGCTGGAGAGGGACATGCCCAAGGAGGGCAAGTCCAGCGCCTTCCTCTGCCCATTCCTGCCCAGAGTCACCCTGACATGGAACCCCTAGCACTGAGCTGTGCCATGACCTGCTCCCAAACCAGAGCCTGGCCCCAGGGCCCGTTGTGCCATGGCAGCACCAACCACCCCCAGCCCATGGGACTCCCCGAGGCTCAGGCAGAACCAAGCAGCCTGTTCTTTTCCCTTTCACTGCTGGCAGCCTGGCAGGATGTGGTGAAAGCCAAACCTGCCAAAATGGCGAGCACCGAGATGCTCGTGATAACGGGCGGGGTATCCAGGGAAACCTTTCATCTCTGTGAGATGGGGAGAAGGTTCTGGAGGCTAATAAGTCACAAAAAGCAGGGCACAGATACCACAGGCTCCTCTGCCCCACAGGTTATGGCAGCGTAGGAAGATGAAACAAGAATAATCAGAACTGAAATCGGGGCCTGAGTGAGACGGTGGCACCGCGTTCTCATGGGCACAGAGCAGCTTCCTGCTGCCCTCCTGCCTTCCCTCACGGTCTCACTGCCACCTCCAGCAATTCTGGATTCAGCTGAAGGACATTTTATTTCTCACATTTTATCCGCCAGCCAGCTGTGTACACACAGCTGGAGGTGGGTCCTGGAACACTCTGGAAAGCTGCCACACGTCTGAGTGTTCGCAGGTGTTCCTTTGGCTGAGCACTAAACATTTCTGGTGGAATTCCCACTTGGAGTCCCCCAAAAAGCCCCAAACCCCACAGACTTGTGGGAAACATTTTCAGCCCCCAGGTGATGCCAGCTCTGTTTGTGACGTTGGCGTGAGCCACAACCTGGGAACCCCCTGGGGCTTCTTTCCAGGCTCCTTCCCGGCACGGCCATGCAGGTGTGTGGTCCCTGTCCCAGCACACTCTTCCCTTTTCTTTCCTGCTCCAGTTCTGTGCCGGGAACAACGTCACCGATGACTACGACTCCAACACCACCATCGACTACAACATGTTCGAGACCCTGTGTGAGAAGAAGGAGGTCCGTACGTTCCGCGCCGCCTTCCTCCCGGCCATGTACAGCCTCATCTGCTTCACTGGGCTGCTGGGCAACGGGCTGGTCATGCTCACCTACATCTACTTCAAGAGGCTGAAGACCATGACGGACATCTACCTGCTGAACCTGGCTCTGGCAGACATCCTCTTCCTGCTGACCCTCCCCTTCTGGGCCACGAGCGCAGCCACACACTGGCTTTTTGGGAAGTTTGCCTGCAAAGCCGTTTACTGCATCTGCAAGATGAGTTTCTTCAGTGGGATGCTGCTGCTCCTGTCCATCAGCATCGACAGGTACTTTGCCATCGTCCAGGCGGCCTCGGCCCACCGCCTGCGGCCCCGGATGATTTTCATCAGCAAGGTGACCTGCATCATCATCTGGCTCCTGGCCTTCATCCTCTCCATCCCCGAGCTGGTTCACAGTGGTGTGAACAACTTGGAGACCCATCCCCGTTGTTCCATCATTGCTCATGACTTGCAGACCTTCAACACTGGCATCAAAGTGTCACAAATGGTGTTTGGCTTCTTAATTCCCCTCCTGGTCATGTCCTTCTGCTACCTCATCATCATCAAAACGTTACTCCAGGCCCGCAACTTTGAGAAGAACAAAGCCATCAAGGTCATCATCGCTGTGGTCATCGTCTTCGTCGTCTTCCAGCTGCCCTACAACGGTGTCATGCTGGCCAAGACCATCTCGGCCTTCAATGAGACCAGCTCATGTGAGGAGAGCAAGAAGCTGGACGTGGCAGATGACGTGACCTACACCCTGGCCTGCTTCCGCTGCTGCCTCAACCCCTTCCTCTACGCCTTCATTGGCGTCAAATTCCGCACCGACCTCTTCAAGCTGCTGAAGGAGCTGGGCTGTCTGAGCCAGGAGCGCCTCTGGCAGCTCACCAGCTGCCGTGAGAGCAAGAGGTTCTCCTACGCCATGGAGACAGAGACAACCACCACCTTCTCCCCATGAGCCCAGCTCCGGGCACGCTTTGGCCAAGCTGGACTGGTTTTGAACACTTCCTCTGTTGTGAACTCCTGGCAGAGCAAGACCTGCCAGACTGTAGGGGAGGCAAGAGGAAAACCCAGGAGCCTTCCCATATTTCAGGCAGTGAGGACTGCTGGCCAATATCCCATGGATGGAGAGACTCTGATAGAATTGTCACTAACAGCAAAACAAGGGAGAGGTGGTGAGTCTACAATTTCTCCTGTCGTTTCAGCTTTAGTTTAGTCCTTCCCAGTCAAAATGAGAAATGCTCAAAATAGAACATTTTCCCTAGAAGTGATAAATACTGAGAGAAACAGGCACTGGTGAAGCGGAACTGTTTGGTTTGGAGCTGAACTTCCAGGAGCATCAGCCTTGCTTTGGATGTTGCTTTTAACAAGACAACCCACTGCTCTGCAGCCCTACAGAAATGCCCCTTGCACTGAGTCAGTCCAAGACGAACCAGCACTCGCAGCCTCAGGCTCACACTCGATCCAACACACAGCACCAGCTGTGGAGCATCCAAGCACACGACTCTGCTCTGCCTTCCCCCATCAAAAGCCAAAAATGTCTATAGCTAGTGTTAAATCCATATAATTTCAATTACTTTATATAATACTCTGGCCACTTGTAGGTTTGTCAGGAAAAGTACGAATTCCACCTCACTTCTGCCTGTGTCCTGTTTCTGGGCTATCACCTGCTGACACCAAGAGATAAATATGAATGTGGGGTTTGTCCTCCCCTCCCAAACAATGTGTCCTTCTAGCAGGACTTCAGCTGCCTTTGAAGTCAGATCTGTGTTTCAGTCATAAGCTATTGGGACATGTTTTGCCTCGGTGCTGTCGGCACCAACTAAGACGCTGCTCGCTGGAGCCTGATCTAAATGTCACTTGTGGAAAATCACTGCCAGGGCCACAGCAGCTGAACAGCAGTTTATTGTCATGGAAAGTCAGACCTTGGAGGAGCTCAGACTGTAATTCCAGTTGGCGCTTTTGTGGGGTGAGCAAAGATTCCTGCTGACAGATGAGCACCCTGGGAACCGCCGCCGTGGGACAGCTGCACGTCAGCTGGGGGAGCTGCTGCAGGGCCTGTGCAGCTGCTCTGTCCCTGTCCCCTGTGCCCTGACCTCGCAGCTCTCCCGGGGCCATTCCCAGCAGAGAGAACTCCCAGCCAGGAGCCACTCCTGGGGCTGGCAGGGGAGGCATGTCCATGTTCCCCAGACACACAGATCCATGTGCAGCAAAACACTCACTAAACAGACATTTATCCTTTTTCAACATGTGGATCCATCAGCAGTGACCCAGGGAATTCCCTGGATCACAAGTTGGAAAGCATTGCTTTAGAGACACGAGGAGTAAAATCAGCCTTCCAGGGCAGAATTCAGCTGCCTGGGTTAGAGGTGGGGCTGCCACCATAGCTAAATCCACTCCTCATTTTGTCAAGGACTGGGATTTGGGAAGAAAGGGCATTCTGCTCCATGTTACCTGTCTAGCCTGAACTGTTGAACTCCTTTTCTTTTACAATGCTCAGGTAACTGTACAGAAGTGCTTCCTCTCTGTCACATGGAATGGGGGGTGACAACTGACACTGAACAGTCATTTGTCCTTGGTTTGTTCCTTGTCCTTACTTGGGCAAGACACAGCTACTAAGAGCTTGGCCAGGGCAAGGGACATCCCCAGCACAGGGTCTTTGCAGTTTTCCTCATCAATAACAATATATTCCTAATGTAAATTCAATATGTAAAGCTGCTTTACACAGACAAAGTTCAACCTGCTCATGAATGTTCCCTGAGAACACACTGCTGTCATCGAACCTTTTCATGCAGAACCCATTCACCTTATCCCAGCAAGGAAACTGCTCCACTGGCACATGGAGCTGGACTGGGCTCCTGTTGATCAAAGCCATTCCCCTCCTGCAAATGGAGAGGTCTCCAGGTCTTTATAGACCATAGGACAACAAGCAGCTGCTTCCATAAATGAGATCCAAGGGCATCATGTGGGGCAGCTGCAGGTGGTGCCTCAGTGAGGCAGTGGTGATGTCAGTGAGCAGCTCTCCTCATTTAAATGTAATGAGCAGAACAAATTTGCATCCAATTTAGATGAGTCATGTTAACATTGACCTAAGATCCCAACTTGAGGTTCCCCACTGATGTCTGAAAACTGACTGTATTTTGCCACTCGTGAAAAATAAATGATGATTTAAGTAAAGTATCTTTGGTTTTCTGCTGCATTTTCTCCATCCTTGTACAGGCCCTGTCACCTCCTTCTGCCCTGTCAGGAGCTGTTTGATCAGCCCACCTTCATACCCGTGCTGCCCTGCAAGACAGGGAGCATGTAAAATAAACTGAGTATAAAAACGTTGTTTCACTTCATCTACTGATGGCTCCTACTGGAAACAAGTCACCAGCAGGTTAATGAGTCTTTACTTAAACTGTTAACCCACCTGCCTTAACGCTGCTCCACACCTGGGTAGATGTGATGGCTGCTCATCACTGATCCAGGAAAAGCCTTTGTGCTGTAGTTTTATTGTTCATTCTTACATTAAAAGTCAGTAATAAACCACCACATTACTGTGGGAATTGCTCACAGGGAGAGGCAGCGACCACAGCTCTGGGGGCTACAACCCCCACATGCAGGGTGAGAGTAGGAACTGCAACTAAACAGACCAGTGTGGCATCATCAACATGCACACAACGTTCCTTCCTGACCCCCCAGTTCACTTGTGCCTCAAGGCACGCAGAGATGACCCACAAAGTGTCTTGTAATTGCAACCACAGAGTCAAAGAGGAAGAAGCTCAAAGAACATGAGAAGACACGGAGCCTGAGAGCCGAGTGCCGGAGCTGAGGTCGTTTCTGCTTTCACTGAGTGACGAAACACTCACAGTTTCTCCAGAAAGAGAAAGCACGTGGTGAGTTTCAGCATCTGGCCCAGAGGTTCAAGAAGCATCTCCAGACCATGGCACCACAACACAACTTCAGACACAGCACCAAACCCAGGGGTCTCCCCATAGCCTGGTCCTCACTGCCCCAAGCAGTGCCAGGAGCTCATCTGTGCACGAGGTGAGCAGGGCTTGGAGCCACAACTGGGGATCTGCAGAGACCACAGCACTTTTAACCATTCCCCTGCTCCTCTGAGGTGACTGTGAGCCAAGCTTTTAATATTCAGGAACTTTCCTATTTAAAAACATAGAGACTCCAACTTACAGCCCTAACTTAAACCAGTAGAACTTATCCCACTAAGCAACTGTGCAAGGTCACAACTTAGGCCACAAATATTCCAGCCAAAACACACAGAACCTGTTACAGAAAACAAAGTGCATTTCTAGGATGGATTTAGCCCATTTTAGTAGCTTTACCAGCAACAGCTGCATGTTTTCTTTCAGAGTTTCAAATCTTCCTTAGAAAGCCAATTAAAAAAACTGGCCCTCATTAGAGAAAGGAGTCACAGGTTTGCCATAAACTACATAAAAAACAAGAGAAACAGCAGCCACCCAGTCACAGCTATGTGGAGTCTGGGTGGTTCCTGCAGTCCCTTTTCCATGTTATTGTGGGAAACCATCACTCAGAAGCCCTGGACTCCTTGCTGCTCTGGGTGAGCATTTCTCCCTGACAGTTCTTTATCTATGCACGTGTATGTTTTTCAGTTCAGGTTTGAAAGCCCTTCATGCCAGATGGATCTGGGCTGGGTGGAAGGTGCCCTGGAGCGAGGAGGAGGTGAATTGGGGAGTCACAGTTGCTCCCATCCATCCCAGAGCAGGTACTCGTGTTTCTCCCTGCTCTTTGTGCTGTCCCAGGTGCTGCTCCCCATCATTTGCTGGTGAATGACCTGATTGATGGGAAAGGGAAGGGAGAAGCTCTCCAGGCAGGGCTGTGGTTTCTGGTGTGCCCCCCGGGCAGCTGCGGGAGGGAAGTCCTTGTCACCCTCAGAAAGAATGAGCTGGAGCTGATGAGGCAAACAAACCCTAAAAATACTGCCCGTGGGTGCTGAGGAAGGGTGGTGGCAGAGCTGCAGCATCAGAATAGCTGAGAGCAGCCTTGGCTTCCTCCCCAGTGCTTCTTCATATGGAAAAATAACCCAAACTCCTCTACAGGGGGGAAAGATGTCACACATCAGGGAGAACTTGTACAGCCATCTGTCCTCCTCCCCAGCTTGCAGAGCTGCCTTGCCCAGGGCCACCTCCCCCTGAGGGACAGTGGTGGGGGGGTTCTGTCCATCCCAGGGCCACTGTAAGATGGATCTGAAGAAACTGAAGCCAACTGAGACCTCACCTGCCCCTTTTTTGTGTCATCTAAAACAGCTTCATGACTCAAAGCAAATAAATCAAGGGGTCTGACCAGGACTTTTTATGGATTAGAAGTGGCAGGATCAGCTCAGAGCCAACTGTTGGCGAGAACACACAGTCAGAATATAAGGAAAAATAACTAGAAATAGCAGCATCATGCTGCATGTAATGCCAGTGGCACAATCCACTCTAGTCCACCTTACAGCCCCCAGAGTGGGGTCGTGTCCCCACCCTGCCCCCCAGTGACCCCAGCCCATCCTGCTCCTTCCCCAAGCACTAACACAAGGTGAATGTCCCTTTGCAGCAGTGACAGCCATGCCTGGCTCTATGCTCATACCACCTGTTGGAGCCTCTCACTGAAATGAAACACGATTTCACATGTTCAGATTTAGTAGAAATTGCCAATTTTCAAGCCCAGTTGTGGCAGCTGCTGATCTGCCTTCACTGAGAGTCGTTTTTCACTTTCACTGAGACCCCAGTTCTGCACAGGTGAGTGTTACCCAAGCAGGGAGTCAAATCTCGATATTAAACCACCACCTGTCACTGCCACAGCTTGTTACAAAAACCTGATTCAGGTCTTAACAGGTACAGAGCCTTTGGGCTCACCTGCTCCACATGCAGGGCAGCTGCAGAGCCACCCAGGGCAGGAGCTCAGGCATCTGTCACTGCTGCAGCTCCTCCGTGTGCAGGAACCGAAACTTCCCTTCCTGCTGCTTTGTTTTTAATTCAATTGTCTAAAATAAGACAACAAGCAGAGTTACTTTCCTTTCGGTGCTGCTGAGCACTGGCATGAAACCAACTGTTGAGTGACTATGGGCTTTATTGGGAAACTTCTGTGACTGAAGGACAATTCTGCAGGAGAAACATCCTGCAGGAGAGGAAAAGGCCAAGGATTTCCAGTGAGACAGACAAAAAGGCCCTCCAGGATTTGGAGTCTGCCCCGTACCAAAATCAGAACTTCTCCTACAGATTCCAGTCCCTGCATCCTGCAGGTTTTACCCACAGCTCTGTGCTTTCTCGTGAGGGAGTCTCCCATCTCCACGTGAAGCCCAGTGAGCACACACACATGTCCAGGTGTGCACACGTGTCCCAGCAGCCCCAGTTGCAGACTCTGGGGCTACACCAGCAGGATCCAACCCTGCCGGGGCAAAGCCCAACCGCCAGAGCTGCACAAATAGAAACTCGTGTTTTCAGGGGAGAGTTGACTGATTCCCTGGGAGATAACATGTTTCTTCTAAGTTTTGGCCACACCAAGCAGTGAGAAAGAGCCTCAGCCCCTGTGCCAGGGCGGGGAGGGGGAGAGGAAAAACAAAGCTCTTTGTGGATGACTAACCCAGGCAGCAGCAATAGCTCAGCTCCTCGGGCGTTGCACAAGCCCCTTTGAAGAGGTTCACACCTTCGCAGGTGGGTCCTGGTGGGTCACAGGAGATCAGCCCACAGGGCTTCTGCTCAAACTTCACCCCCTGACTTCGTGCAGAGGGTGGGAGTCGTGGAGCTGGAGCCCCAGAGGTTTGGCTTCCACCACACTTTGGGGGATTGCAGCAGACCTGGAAAGGCACCAGATCCATACAAGACTCATCCCACTGTGCTGCCAGCAGCTCCTGACGGGCCTCCACACCCCTCCCCTCACGTGCCAGCGCTGCCTGCACAGCCCAAACAGCCGGAGGCGTGAGGCTGTTTTGGAGCTGCACAGAGCAACCAACAGAAAAGGTCTTACCACCACCACAAACAAGCCCTGAGAGGCTGCCAGACCCTCCTGCCTCCACTGGGCAGCCTGTCCAGGGCACTGCATGGGCTGTGGCTGTTGGATGTGCCAGAGAAGGTCATCATGGAATCACCAATGGTTTGGGGTGGGAGGAACCCCAGGATGGGGGAGCATCGTCCTGCACCAGGGTGTCCCAGGCACTGAGGTGATGTCTCAGGGAGACAGTGGCTCTGCAGAAGAGCTGCTTCCCCCTGGGAGACTTCTGGTCCCTGCCCACCCAGGGGACCTGCTCCTGAGCTCCAGCAGGGAAATCAACCTCCTTTATCGTACACAGAGCAAGAAGAGCCTTTCGGGTGACCTGTAATCCATGGTCCCCACCCCTTTTGGATGTGGCCAGCCCAGCCCTGGTAACCAGCAGAGACAGAGAGCTGGGCTTTGGCAGGAGAGCAGGGACATGATCTCATCCATGTCCTTCCCTCAGAGCCACTCTCCTCTCCTCTTGCCTTCTGTCACAAGTTCCCTCTCCCTGGGAGAAGAATCCCAAGCAAACCCCTGATCTCTCCACAGGTGACCCAGACAGACCACAGCGCTTTCCTTGAGAGCTGCTGACACCATGTGGGAATGGCTGGGAAGTGATCCACCAGACATTCCCCCTGCCCTCCTAGCCAGGACTCTGGGAAAAACTCAGGAAAACTCATCCCCGAAGCAAAGGTGTGGGTTCAGATCATATCAGTGGAATCAGAATTAAACCCTCCATAAGCAACCAGGTCAAACAGAACAGTTGTTTTACTCTGGTTTAATTTAAATCTACTGGAAGTGATTTGAAAATGGCTTTGATTCGCTTGATTTTTCCCTCTGGATCAGCCCATGCCTTTTCCATGTGATTCCAATAATCCATTCTCAATACTAAATTGTGTTTCTTACATCTTCCCATAAAAATTACATCTCCCATGGATCATCTTCCACTGGCTTCGTGCCCAGACTACCTATAGAACTCTGAAAAACATAAATGGCCTTTTCCAACCACCTCCCACCACATGGGACCCTGCGGGAAACTCCAGCACAGCTGCTCTGGAAAAGTCCCAGCCAGGAAAATGGGATTTGTCAGGAAGCAGAAGATGCTTTTTCCAAGCAAATTTTACAGACATTTTTCCCCACCAGGCCTCATTGTGCCTTTCAATCCCCCTCTCACCATGTGGCAGTGAGTGGCTTCAGCTTCCAAGCTTGAACAGAGGAAAACACCATCATTTCAGCCCAGGCCTGGCTCAGTTGGTGACTCAAAGGTTTGTCACTGATGTGCAGGTGAGAACGAACGTTGCAGAGGTGTGAATTTTATACCCTGGGGAAGCCACAGCTGGCAGAGGTTGCAGCAGAAACTCCCATAGCAGATGGTCCTCCAAAGCTGCCAGAGCTCAAGGAGTATTTGCACGATGCTTCAGGCACAGGGTGGGATTTTGGGCCATCCTGTGCAGTGCCAGCAGTTCGACTCCCAACTCTGGACATTCCATGATTCTGTACTTGTCAGAAAAGATGCACATGAGAACTTACAGAATTTAGTGCAGAAACACATTTATTTCAGGCACTTTTTCTGGGGGGAGGGTGGCCAAACCCCTCAGACACTCTCCCTGCACCTCTGTACTCCTCCCATACGTGTGAGGTACAACTGAACTCACCCCAGCTCAGCCCCAAACCTGCTCACTGCAAACTGAAACCTCCCCAGCTCCACGCGGGTTTATCTGCTTGGCTTTTGCATCTTTCCCCTTGTTTGCATAGTAAAAAAAAGTCCTTTTTTGTGGCTTCTGCTGAAGACAAATGAGCAAAAACAACCCAGCTCACCCCACCTATGCCACCAGCTTTTACCTGTGAGGGCCAGAGCCCACAGCCCACCCCCAGCCTTACGGAGACAAACACTCAGTGACATCAAATGTGTTACCAAGGAAAGGTTTCCCACACCCCCAGACCAAAACACTTCGATGTTTTGTTCCCTGACATGCTGCCCACGAGTCTCCCCACACACCACAGCACCAGCCACGGAACCCACACACCTTTCTGGCCTCAAGGTGTTTCACCAGAGATTTCCCAAAGACCACTGGAAACTGGGATGCATTCAAGGAGCAAGGAATTCCTGCTGTTTTCTAAGAAACATCCAAGCAGACCCCAAAAATTCAGGGACTGGGTGGGAAGTAGAGGACTGCTGGCTTTTGCCCTTCCAGGCTGGGCCAGGCGTGTCCAGAGCAGCCGAGGTGCAGTTTCCTCCCGGCGTTTCCTGCAGGGTGGCCGCGGCACACTCAGGTGTGCCCTCACCTGACTCACCTGCGGGCGCTCCGCTGCGCCCCCTGGCGGCCCCCGCGCCCACCGCGGCTCCCGCCGCCGCTGGAGGGACCCGGAGACCGGAACATCCATCGGGGAACCGGAGCCATCGGGGAACCCGTACTGGCGCGGGCTGCCTGGAGAGGCTGAGCCTGCCCCATCCCTGGAAGTGCCCAAGGCCAGGTTGGACGGTGCTCGAAGCAACCTGGGCTGGTGAAAGGTGTTTAAGGTCCCTTCCAACCCAAACAATTCCATGATTCCATGAACCCAACTGCCGACGAAAGGCAGTGCTGCCAGGAGTGAAGCTGCAGCAGATGCAGGAGCCGCCGCTGCCGCCGGGATCAAGCCCTGATTAACCTTTTATGTGCTTTCGCCCCTGCACTGTTCTCCAATACAGTTTTTGCATCTGTCTCAGAGCTCCAGGCTGTACCTCTCTGGGGTGAGCAGAGCAGTTGGTGCCCTTCAGTGTTTTTGTTAAGGGTCTTAAAGCTGCGTTTGGTGCTCAGATGTCCTCATGCCTCCTGTCTCCTCTCACCACTGCCACAAGAAGGAGGGAATGCCCAGGAAATCCACAAAGAACATTCTTGGCAGCAGTTGGCAGCTTCCTCTTCAAACACAGCCTTTACCAGGTAAATCCTGGGGCCTCGTGGTTTGCAGTGGCCACCGAGCACAATTGCCATTCCTGCAAACCACGAACGACACAGTGGGAAAGCCCAGCAGGAAATCAGGAGAGGCAACAGCGCTTTTCATTGCTGTGGTACCTCCCAAGAGTCTCGGGGACCCCTGGAAACGGGAGCCAAGCTCCAGGGGTGTGTTACAGAGGGAGACAAACAAGTCCGAGGTGATGCTCGGGATGTGAGCAGAGCCTGGAGCTGGGCAGCTCTTTCCAATGTCACGAGCTCGCTCCCATCCCTGCTTTGCTGGCACAGCCCGTGGCACTGGAATTCGCAGGGATTGAGGAAGCAGCTCTGCAGCACTCGGGTATGGAAATGAGGCGATAAATAGAGCATGACCCGCCCGCGGAGCGCGGGAAGGGCACTGCGGTGTCGGTCCCTGGGAGCTGATCCCTTCCTCGTGCCGAGCTGGAACACCGCAGGTGATCCCGGGAGAGACCCGGGGGACAAGTGCTAATTCACAAACACGCGGGGAAACAGCTGTGAGTGGGACAAGGAGGTGCCCAGGGGTGCAGCTCCCTCCCTGCAGGGCCAGGCACACGCACATTCCCACCTTCCAATGGCTCAGCCCCACGGAATCCGCAGCAGCCTCGGAGGGACTGAGGACCAACATTCTCCCAGCAGCTGTTCCCGGATTTTCCCATGCCATGGCCTGGCCATCCCAGTCAGGGAACCCTTTGCATCCCTGAGCCAAGGGCAAAGCCTGGAAAGGAAGACTTGCAGGATGGCACAGGGCAGGAATGGGAGAGTTTGGGGCAGGACAAAGAGCCCTTTTGCCTCTTTCCCGGGAAAGTGGCCCAGCTGGAGCCTGTGGGGGGATCAGGGCAGTGCAGGACGGGCTGAGGGCAGAGAACACACCGAGCCCTTGGCCCTGCTCTGCCCCATACTGTGGGTGTGAACAGCCACCCACAAATCCTGCAGCCTCCAGCCAGGCTCCCAGTGTCCCGGGATGCCTTGGAATGTGAGCCCACCCCAGCACAGCCCTGGGCAGCAGGCACGGGCAAACAGCACCTTGTGATTCCCAGGCTACAGGGATCCGAGGGGAAATGCCACTTCCCAGGAAGCACTGGAGCACTTTGTGTGTGGCCAGTGTGGGGTTCAGTGTGGCAAATGGATTCTGAGAGCACATCCCAGCTCTTCTGCCAGGGAAAATCTGGGAACAGCTGCTGGGAAATTGCTTGATCCTCAGTCCCTCTAAGGCTGCTGCAGATTGCCATGGGGTTGAGCTGCTGGAAGATGGAAATGTGCTGCACCCCTCAGCTCCTCCCTGTCCCACTCACAGCCCCTGGCAGCCTCCAGCACCAAATGATCCCCACCTATCTCCCCATCCCTGCCTACCCTATTCCAGTAAACCCAGAATAATCAGCCCATTCTTCTCGGGCCCTTTGTTGCTGCACCCATCCGGAGGCCCTCAGTGCACCTTGGCTCTGCCTCTCCCCTTCCTGCACTGTCCCTGCTCTGTTCCTCCTCACTCCTGCTATTGGCAGTTAGAGCCATAATGAACTTCCTGGCTGTGCCCAGAATCCTCTCCCTTCCCTCCTCTCACGTTTTAGTTGCACAAATATGGGAGCAATTCCCCTGAATTGCCAATCCCTATCAGTGCTGGCATGAGGCACCGCAGCAAGAGCAAACAGAGCTGATTGTGGAGGGGAAAAGTGAGTGTGGAAAACAATTGTTCTCCTTGAGTTCACCTTGATAACAGAGACGCCAGCTCCAAGACAAAAGCTGTTTCACGGTTCCATGCCCTGGGGTTGCAGGAGTCTCATTCCTGGAAAAGGAAAATCGGTGATGTTAGTTCAAAATGCAACTCTGAGGTGGAAAGGAGAGCCCAGGCAGCAGGAGGAGCTGGGTTTCATTCCCTTTTCTTCTTCCACCTACCGTGAAACCTCAGGCAATTCTCCTCCCCTGGAGATGAGAACTTTTCCAGGATTATTTGTTTGGGAGCTGTCAGCAGCTCTAGCTCAGAGGTCAATGTCTCTGCTCTCGCTGTGCTGTCGTGTGTGCAGAAATGTGTCTGCTGAGAGGGCACTGGAGCGCAAACAAGGCCAGGTGTGATCCCTCCATCCCAGCTCCATCACCACCTGCACACCTGGGCCATGGGCCCAGCTGCCTGCTGGATTTAGGGACCAGCACACCAGCTTCTCCACAGAAGGAACTGAGGGGAATGGCCCCACCTTGCACTGGTGGGAAACAAACCCCTGAGGATTGTGCTCTGCAGAGGAGAAGGCTCTGTGTCTTTGGGCACACACAAACACATCCAGGATTTCTCCTCCAAGAGGGCCCCCCCAGCTGAGGAGCTCTGGAGGCTCTTCCCAGCACTCAGCTCTGCTGGGATAGCCTGAGGTCAGCAAGAGTTTGAACCAGCTTATGTATTTAATGCTGAAACTGCTGCTGGCTCTTTGGGGAGGGTGAGTCCGACTGCCAGGCAGCTCAGCCTGGGAGTGACCAGTACAGCCTTCTCTGGAAATCCCTGGGATTTAGGGCTGGTAGTTACTGGAATGGCTTCAAATGTGTGTCGTTTTCAGGCAGCATCTCCACAGCCTTATGTTGCTGATCACAGAGGAGTGTGGAAGTGCCTGCTGATCCATGGCTAATGTGCTCCTTGGAGGTGTCCAAGGTGTTCTGGCTCTGGCTGGCTGGGAGCAGAGCCTGAGGCAGTGCCTGGGGACCAGTGGATAGATGGACAGACTCCTAGAGGCTCTGCTGTAGCAGCAGAAGGGGGAGCGTGGCTGCTCCCCTGGAAACACCATGTTATGGGTCTGCACCTGGATGGCTCATGGGCCTGTCCCTCCACACCACCCTGTCCTTGTGGAGTGGGTGAGGCTTGGGAAGATCCTCTGGTTCCTGAGAACCCCAGTTTGCAGAACCCCCTTGAACAACCCAGAGGAGGGTTCCCAGGGCTCTGCTGGCAGAGGCGGCCCCAGGGGTCTGTGCGTCTGTGATGACTCTCCACAAGGTGATGGTGCCATTTGGCACAGGCTGAAATACGTCTGTGTTGGAGAACCAGGTGGCTCCATGAATCATTCAGTGCATCATTCAGCCTTACATCAATGCAGGATGGTTCATGGCTGGATCCAGGGCGGCTCCTGGAAGCATCTTCCTAAGGAAAGTTTTGGACCGTGACGTCCCAGCTTCTGACGATGGATGATGCCATGTGGGACAACATGTGCTGCCTTCTCCTGCCCTCCCTCAGCAATATGGAGACAGGCATTCCCCACATGAGGTTTCCTTGCTGCAAATCACCCATTAAAAGCTGCCTCAGGAAAAGGGCTTGCTGCTAAGGAAAGAAGAATCCAGCCTCTAATTCTTTGCAGTTCTGAGAGCAAAATGCACCTGCAGATGTAGGTGCAGAGACTTCTTTGCTGGCTTTAATGTCCCCAGTCTCTGGGAAACACTCCAGAGAAATCCAAGATGTGCATCCTGAGGGATGGTGGCTTGGGAGACTTCCCTGCTGAACATCAACAGCATCCTCAGTGTCCCTTGGGGCAGGGAGCCTCGAGATGCCAGTGTGGGTTTGGGCTCTTTGGCACACAGTCAACTACAAGTGCCAAGCAGCACTGCCCAAAAAAGGGGTTTTCTCAGGGCTCCACCTCCACAGCCAGGTAATTCCTTGGGGGGGCTGTAGGAAGCACCTGGTGCTGCCACCTCGGGTTGCCCACTCAGGGCAGCGGGAGGGGGCTCATCCTGTGCCCTTGACGTCAGTGGTTTTCCCCTCCCAGCCTCGGCATGTGCAGGCAGAGTTGGAGCTGAGCAAGCCCAGCCCACACCTCTGGCACCTTCTGGGCCAGCGCTGCCTTTCGATTCCCTCCTGCTCAGACCCAGCTGCCGCCTCAGGGCACCCCGGGCAGCCCCAGCGCTGCGTGCGGGGACAGAGCTGGTCCTTGCCCTGGCTCCTGCCTGGCTCTCACTGTCACCTGTGCCACAATCGTGGTGTCACTTCCCTGGAGCTTCGCCCTTTCAGTCTAAGAAAACCTTCACTGTGAGGTCTACCAAACAAAAGGTCCTTTTTCAGCGAGAGGAGGCTGATTAACATGCCCTTCGGGAACCAAAGGGCCTCGTCACCCTTCTGAGTAAATACATTTTGTTGTTCCATGAAAAGGAGTGACTCACCTGGCGAGGCTTTGGAAGCAGTGAGGTCCCTGCAGCCCCACGTGGCTGTTACAGGAGAGGGCACGGGGCTCTGGGGAGGTGTGAGGGGCTGCCCCTGCCTTGGCATCAGCCTGTGCTTGGGTCCACAGTGCCAGTGCTGAGTGCTCTGGGCTCAGCACAGCTGGGCAGTGCTGGACACTGTCCCCACTTGCTCCAGCCAAAGGAAAGGACTGGTTTGGCTCAAGGTGTCTTGGGGGTGTTTGGAGGTGGTAACAGGACCCACTTCCAGACCTTGGTGGTGCTCATGGTCCCCTCCCCTGCCTGGTGGCTCTGTCCAGAATCACCTCAAAGGGTTCCCTGGGAGCTGCCCAGACCTGCTCTGTTTGTACCAGCTGTGCCATCAATCCCAGGAAGGCCACAGCACTCTGTGGCTTTTTTAGGCAGGTATTGCGGCACTTGGCAGGTTTGCTGCATTTTCAAAGGCCCCAGAGGAGAGGAAGGCTGGAGGAGTGAGGAGGAGGAGTGAGGAAGGTGGCAGTGCTCTGCTCCCTGCCCAGGTCACTGCTTGGTCAGATTCCCATGTCATTTCTGAAGTGCTGGACATGTTGTCCCTTTGCTTCTCTTGGGTCAGACTTCTGGAAGGTTTTCCAGAGCCAGGTGAGAGGGAGGTGTTGGCGGTGGCAGTGCAGGACACGAGGCAGAGCAGCTGCTTGGGCCAACTCACGCAGTTTATTTGTTCTTTTTTTTATCTGTCAGGTTAATACTTTGTCCTTTATGAGCACATCCTGGGTAGGGCCAAGTCTGGAGGAATCTGCTGTGCACAGACAGTTTGGGTTTAGCCAAGAAAAGAAGAGACAGAGGAGGTCCCAGCAGAGGAGGTCATGGAGGATTCCCCAAACGCTGCTGAGGGGAGTTCCCAGAAAGAAGAAGAACCTGGAGGAGAGTTTCTTGTTCCAGCCTTTCTGCATGGCCCCAGCATTTCAACCCAAGGCCTCCCATCTTTCACCCCTTCCTGCAGGCCCTGAAGCCACTCTGTGCATCCCCTCCCTTTCCACAAGAGCCAAACCCTCAGTTCCAGGCAGAGGTGACAAAGAGAGGGATGTTTCATCCTTTTCTCCTCGTTTGCACAGGTGCATTCCAGGGAAGCATTCCCAAGTCTTATTCATAACCAATATTTGTTCCTCTGAAAATGCTCTTTTATGTTGGGTCCCTCACCAGTGTCTGGGTGTTTATTTTGTTCAAATCCCAGAAACAAGGAACCACACATCTACAAACCCTGCAGAAGTGACTCTACCTCTCCCTCTCTCTTGTTCTCCCTCCAGCCTCTCCTGTGGCCACTCCAGTTTTCCTTGGCCATCTCCAGCTGCAACCAGAGTGCTCTCCCCCACCAGTNCCCATCCCACCCCATCCCATCCCCTATCCCACCCCACCTTGGAGGAGCTGTGTTACCATGATCTTGCTCACCTGCACAACTATATAACCATTTACAAACTTTAGGGATATGCTGTTTGTTACTAATGTTTTGGGCCTTCAGGGTGGGAAAATCCAGGATCAGTGGAGGCTCATTCCTGGTGGGATTTCTCACTGCAGGGTAAATTCACCTGCACAGGTGACTGGGATGGGGTTCTCACAAGCACTGCTGCTCCAATCCAAAACATCCAGAGCAAATTCAGCATAGCCCAGGTTCTGACTGGGGTAACAGGGCCCTGATGTGAGATTTTTAGCCTTGTGGTGAGTGATCCATGGGGGCAGGGTAGAACAGCTCCCTCCATGCACCCCAGTAATTTTTCCTAGTAATCTTCCATGGATATGGAGAGCACAAAGATGATGTTATAGCTTGGTCAAAGAGCCACTGAACCTCTTGGCCTCACTGCAAAACCAGCAATGTCAAAGTCAGAGGTAAATGGTGGTTTTTTTCTGAGGGCTCTTGCGATATCTCCGTGTTTGCCTCAGTGCTGGGAGGAGTTTGACAGCCCTGCTACAAACAAGCCTTTTTCCACATCAACTGCCCCCCCAGGCATGTCCTCATGCCTTGCACAATGCAGACAGAACAGCAGACAGAAAACAGAAAAGCACCATCAGAGCAGCAGAGGATCTGCAATTTGGCTTCCTCAGTGCCAGCAGCAGTAACAGCCTCCTGCTCTGACAGAGAATTGCATCACTCCTGGACACAGAGGCCTCTTCAGCCTGGAGCCAACATGGGATGGGAACACACAGCAAACAGCTATGCACTGATTTCTGGGTTGCTGAGCACGTTAAGGTCAGAGGAAGGTGACAGTGGGAGGTGTCAGGGAGCACCTTCCTTTGGGGAGGCCACCCCAGCTCCACAGGCAGGTCCCATCCAATTCCCACCTCTGAACCAGGTGCTGGCTGGAGCAGGCAGTGGGACAGGGTGGCCCAGTACATGGTCACTTTGGGGTGATTCTTCCAAAGGAAGTGCTTAGCCTTGAACTCATTTATCCTGCTGGGTTTCCCAGGGCTGGGAACCCTCCAGAACAGAGTCAAAGCCTGGGTGTTCTCAGAGCAGACTGCAAACAAAAGGACCTGAGTGTGGAGACACTTTGTTCTACTGCCAAAACCTTCCCTCTCTGGTGTTTCCCCATCCTCTACAACTGCCCAAGTATTCCAGGAGGGAGAAGATACTCAGCTCGAGGGACCCAACACAGGTAATGGTCCCCCAGCATTACCTCCCCATCTGCTCCCTCCAGCTGGAGTCAGGCCCCAGTGCTCTGTGTGTGACACTGAACATCCTCCAGGTTAGAAATTCCATCTGTCAAGGATCTCATCCAGGTGAGTTTTACCAGCCAGGAAAAGGAAAGCTCCTGGGAAATCACTCCCACTGCCATCCCACAGCTATCACAGATGGAAAGGGGCTGTGCTGGTGGTGTAAAACTGTTTTCCCAGGGATGTAAGGACAGGAAAAAACAATGGCTGATAGTAAATGAAACACTGGAAAGATTGTAAGGCGACATGAAGGAATTTAAAGGCAGGGAGTTTATATGCCCTATTTCCTGATAAAATCAGATGTTTCAAAGTGTCTCTTCATAGTGTGGCAACACAGCAATGAGCCCAAGGCATTTATGGGCAGAATAGGCCATTTCCTTGTAAAAGAGTATTTCAGGGACATGGTTTCAAAGGTTACTACATGGCTCTGTGCCCACTGAAACTGGAAGAAACCCTTTGAGCCAAGATGTACAGCAATCCAGAAGGATGCTTGGGGGTTATTTATTATCCCCCATTCCCAAGGAGGAAATGCTGAGTGGAGCAGTCAGGCCTGGGCACTGCAAACAAGTGTTAGAGACGTGATTGCCTTTAAACACATTTTTCAGTCTTCTCCCTGTACTTCACCAGGGATAACACTCCAGTGATGATGGTGAGGGCAGATCAAAGCACCTTGGAAGGTGGTAAACGTTCTTTAGCCAGACAGAAGATAATTTCTTTCCCTTTGGACCAGTTCCCCTCCTTAATGCAGCACCTTTGCCACGAGGCAGTGACACAGGCCAGACTGTCCCATCTTCAGCTGCTCCTCCCAGCAACGGGTCTGTGGGAGCAGCTGGGACCTCTGGAAAGGAGCAGGAGGAACCACAGCTCTGATGTTCCAGCCAGAGAGGAGTGTGTGCTGCTTGTTCCCTCTTCATTTACTGTCACAGCCAACAGCCGAGCTTCGGGGAGGCTCAAGCACAGTCCCCACAGGCAGTGCCATGGCTGGGGCAGGGACGGGGCTGCTGCTGGCCCAGGTGGGTGCAGGGGCTGGGCACAATCCTTGGCAGCTGCAGCACCAACCCCTCACCTTCCCCGAGCAGGGGTACCTTGCTGTGCTCCACCCGAGAGCCGTGCCCGGAGCAGCCTGGCCCGTGCCAGCCCCTGCCCCTGCTCTGCCCAAACCCGGCGCCTGGGGCTTCCCTCTTGCACCACACCTGGCCTGGGCCTGGCTGCCCCCGCGGGCACGGAGGCGGCGAAGCTCAGCCCAGGTGGGAGGGACTGCGCTCCCGTTAAATCGCAGCTCCCGCAGGACCCGCTCCTTGCACAGACCCACCCCTGTGGTTTATGAGCTCAGGGTACGGTGGAGGTGTTTGTGCAGCAGAGCCGGGCACGGGAGTGGGGACGAGCTGCTGCAGCGCAGGTACCTCCGAGTGCTGATGCCCAGGGCCATCTCTGCCTTTGCCCTGCCTCTTCCAAGTCCTTTCTTCCCTTCACTTCTCATGCTAATGCTACGAGCAGTTCCTATCAGTTCCTCCTTTCAATCACTCCTCTTGCTGCTGCTTTGCATTTCGCTGAGATTATTGTTGTGCCTTGGGAGGAATCTGCTGCAGGGATCTCGAATGAGCAGAACGTGGTTGTTCCTGCACGGGCAGTGCCACCGGTGGGCACAGACCAAGCGGCCCCGGGCTGGGAAGGCTGTTGGAAGTGCTGGGAGGAATGGTTGGGATTATGCTTATTGCTCTGGTTAAGGTTTTGGGGGGTTCTCAGTAGTCTCCGGAGTTTTTGACATTAGCATTTACCTTTCTTACTCACCCTTTTGAAGCCTATTGAAGATTTCCAGTGGTGTTTGTTGTCTGCTCGTGTGTCCAAGGGCACATTTCCTTCACTGCCTCGAGTGAGCTCAGCCAGGGGGATGCAGATGGGATTGTGCACTGTGCCAGTGCCTGCTCCAGTGCCTGCTCCAGTGCCTCCTGCCTCCTCGTGGGAGACTGTGGGGCGGGCACTGTGGAGAGTCCAAGGCAATAAAAGTGCCACGTGGGAGCAGAAAGTGTGAGTGGCTGAGGCAGAGGTTCCTGTGGGACTGTGTGAGTTACTCAGGGTGTTGTTGTACTGCTGAACCTTCTCAAGTCGCAGTCAGGGAGGTCAAGGCACTGGGAATCAGGTCAGTAACAGAAATGCTGTGAAACCAAAACCAAACCCAGGTTCTGGGGCTCTGTCCTTGTGTCAGAGGAGAGAGAGCACCGGGAGGATGGTGTGGAAGCTCCAGGTGGGAGCACTGAGGATCCACCGACGGTGTGGGTGGATGTACTGGGAGAAAAAGGGAGGTCTGAGGAGGCAAGGAAGAGAATCTAATCCCACCTTGTGCTGTTTGGGCCCGAGGGAAGAGCCTGAAGCATGTTCTGATTCTTCACAAGGTTTCAAGCCCTACAGGAGATGTGCCTGGGGCAGTGCAGGGAGACAGAGCCCTTCTGAAACACCTGGAGTGTGCAGAGTCCCCCGTGCAGCAACTCCCATCCTCGCCCTTCCCTTGGCACCCCTGAAATACAGGAAAACAGCCTCTTATGCTGCAGCTTCCTTTGTCTAACACTAGTGAATACCTTAAGGGATGAAAGGAGATGTGCACATGGTCTCAGAAGGGAAAAATCCTGGCTGGTGCCCCAAGGAACTTGTTAGTGTGTCTTGAAAGTCTCGTGTTCTTGTAATTCATCTCAAATGTTCTTAGGATTTGCTAATTGAGTCTATTTTTGGACAGACATCCTGTTCTAAAGATGCTGTTGTCCCTGAGCCTCCCACATCCACTGCTCACCCACAAAGAGGGGAAGGGAAACTCCTCCTGGCTGTGCTGGGACCTCTCCTGGGGAAAGGGGGCCAGGCTCTGCTGCTCATCTTGTACCCAGAGCAGCTCTTGCCAAAGGGGAAAGAACCATCCCAGGAGAGGAAAAGGGAGGAAGGCAGTGGGAGGGGGAGATGTCAGAGGAGTGATTTCAACATTACTAATAACCATCCTCCTCCAAAGCCCTGGAGACCCTTTCAGAAGCCTGAAATGTTGCTAAACAAGCAGTGCATTGGGGGGTCTGCAGGGGGGTCGCTGGGGGCAGATGGCATCTGCTATGGATGCTCTTGAGTTGTGTTGGAGAGCAGAACATCCTCCTCTGGCACCGGACACAGAGATGCTGCCCCGTCGTGCGGCGGCTCCAGGGGCTGGTCAGATACCAAGATGCTGCCCAGGATTTCACAAACACTTCTGTTTGTTGCTGAGCTTCCTAATTGCTCATGTTTGAGCAAGGGAGGAGGCTCTGACATCCACCCTTCTCCCCCAGTGAGGGAGGGCAGCCCTTCCCTGGGCATCAGCTGCCCCATGCCCCAGGTGCTGGAACCTCGGAGCTGGGGGGTATTAATATCTGCCATGTGATCCCACAGCTCTCCCTGCTCTGCAGGCAAAACACAGCATAACCATGGGAACTGTTTTCCTCAGCCCCCTCAGCACGCCCCGCTAATCCAGGCAGGTCGCCCGCAGCCCTCGCCGTGATTAAGTTGGGTGTAATGAGCTCTGGAAATCCTGGGTGTCCCTGCAGTCCCCTCTGCCCTTCCTGGCAAGGGGATGCGTAACAGGCTTGTCATGGGGAGGCTCTCGGGGCTCATGTTGCAAGGAAAAACAACCAGACTTGGCAGCTGCCTGAGCTGTTTTGGGGTCTGTGCAGGCAGGGAAGGAGGCTCTGTCCCAGCTCGGATGTCTGAGCTCCAAATATCTGCACTGGGACGCCCAGGGCTCTGCTGCAGCTGCTGGGCCACACTCTGCTCTTACCCTGCTCTATCTGATGCCAGGGCAGAGCCAGTGCTTGGCCTGGGGGTCCCTCTGGGCTCCCTCTGGGCTCCCTGAGCTCCAGCAGATGAAGCAGGAGGGACTTTACTCTGTGTGGATCCTCAGGCTGGGCCCAGGAGGTGTCACAGGCATGGCGGGTTTGGGAAGGGCGTTATCACCCAGCCGGGGTGTGCCCACTTAGCCCTGGCCCCAGGGCACCTGGCTGCTCCCACCGCACCCAGGGGCCCCCTGCAGCCCTCCAAGCCCACACCCTCCTCCTGCCCCACGTGGGTGCTCCAGTCCCAGTCCTCACACTCCCAGCCCTGCTCCTTTCCCTGGCACAGGGCTTGTGTTTTCATGTCAGGGGGCTGCCTGCCAAGCTGGGCTGGAGCTGGAGGGGAGAACTGGAGTTACTGGGCTGAACTGCAGCCCCTGCCCCACAAGCTGTGTCTCTTGGTGCAACAGGGACCTGCCTCACCAAGGGTCTTTGTAAGAGTGCCCATCTGCATCCAAAATGTATGACTTGTCCCCTTCTTCTTAGGGGACATTCTGTTCCACAGTCTGCTTCCAGAAGCAGAAACTCTGTCATTTCCAGTCTGGATGTGTCTGTGCCAGCTGATTTCCATCTCTCTTTGTGCCACCCTTGTCTTAGTTTAAACAAGAGAGCTCCTTCCCTGGTGTTTCCATGCAGCCAGGAGATCTCTCAGCCCTGGCTCTGGTGCCGGGGTTCCCTCTGCCAGGGCTGCCCTGATTCTGCCACAGCACTCACTGCTGCTGCCACAGAGCCCAGGGCACAGTGTGGGTGTGTGTGATACGGGCTCCCTGCCTGTGCCCATGCCTGGCCCCTCTTCTCAGCCTGGGGGGCACAGCCAGACACTGCCCAGCCCTTGCCAGGGGGGCACTGCCATTCCAAGTTGCTCTTGGAAAGTCCTGATGCCTGTCCCATGGCTGTGCCACTCTGGTGGCCAACAGCCCCCCCGTGATTCCCCTCCTTCTCCTTCTCCTCTGCTCCTCCAAGCAGAAGAGCCCACAACCGAGGCTCAAAATTCCTGTGAGGAGCCTGGGAGACCTCTCACTCCAACCCAGGGAAGGGAAGGGAGGAAAAATGAGGTTTGGAGGCTAATTCTGGCAGCACCAGGCATAAGAAAGATCAAAAACTCAGGGCAGGAGTACAAGAGAGGAGGGAAGCTGTTGCGTGCATGCTCCTGGAAGCCCCGGCAGCCCCGGTTCATGCATCCTGCACGTTATTTCTGTACCTACTTAAATTAAAACCAGCCTTGTCTTGCGGCTGCTGACTGGAGCCAGGCAGTTCTTCTCCCCAGGGGAGAATCCAATTTTCACTCCATCTCGCTTGCGTTTTTGACCTGGAATGACTCTTCTTTTATATTTAACCAACGCTCCCTCTGAGCCTTGTACCACTCTGCGCTTCTCACGCAGAGCTGGTGGTGTGATGGCACACAGAGCTCCAGGGCAGGGACCAAGGTGGGCATCCTGCTCACCTGGGATCTGACTGCCCCATGGCAGAGCCGTGCCATGACCCCACCAGAGGCCACATGTGCTCTGCAGGCAGAGTCCTGGCATGGCCAGCCTGGGTGCTGGTGGCAGAAGGGAGCTGGAGTCCCAATCTGCTCCTGCATCCTCTGCATCTTGGGATTGGGGTCCAGAAATGCCAAGGAAGAGCCACATGCTGGTGCCAGCCATGGCATGGCCAGCAGGGAGGGCACCGTGGGCTGCTGGGCTGTGGTCTCAGAAGGGACCCCAACACCTGCAGCCCCTCACTCATCTGCCTCCCAGTTTCTGACAGATCAATTCACAGCTGGTTCTCCACAGGGATAACCATTCCAGACTCCCTCAGTGCTGGGGCAGACCTGGCTCCAAGAGGGTAGGATTAACTAATTGTCTAATCCAGGCTCCAGAGGTGTTTCCCTGCCTGCAGCACAGCCCTTGGCGCAGGCACGTCCCTGCTCCTGAGCCTTTTCTACGGACCAACCTGTCAATCCTGTAAGTTAAACCTCTCAGAGGCTCAGGAGACACCAGCGGGGCTGGGCTGCCAGGGAGGTAAATGGGGTTGAGGTATTTATTCACTCCTGCAGCCCTCAGAGCTCTGGGGAGCCCTGGAGAGGCCTTTACCTGCCGTGCCAAGCTGTGCTGACAGCAGCAATGCTTCGTTCCTGATTCCCTAATCCTCATGAGCCCAGGGTATTCCAGGTGTCTCTCCAGCAAGAAGTGAGACTTCTCCAGGGTTATATAACTCACCCAGAGCAAACCTGGCCTGTTTTGAGCCCCCTGTGTACCAGCTCTCAACACCTGCCATGGCAATGAGTCACCGATTGCAGAGGTGACTCAGGGCAGGAGCCCAGCCCTGCTGCACCCGCGGGCGGGAGGGCCCGGCTGCCTCGGAGCAACGTGTCTCCTTCCTAATCCTGTGACTCCATCCTTAATCAGGCCGGGAGAGGCCAGTCAATAAGTCTACCATTGGAGACTGGTGCAGGGAAGGACAAATATTTTGTGGAGTGTAGCCCACTACTTGTGTGTGTCACACACCTGATCCTCCCAGGGGATGGACAGGGAGCCCTGAGCTGTGGGATTATCTCCTGCCAGCAAACCTTTGGCTCTGGATCTCTGGATACCACGTGGTCCCCACTGGCACAGTCATTTCTGGGGACTGGAGAGGACAGGAATGATCCCATGTGGCCAGTGCAGTGTGGGCACAGGGAATGTGCTGGCCTTGGATGTCCCCACATGGAGTCTCTGGGCTTGGCTGCTGCAGGGGGTGTGGAGCAGGACAGGGTTGTTTTTCTCACCCTGAGCCAAAGGAGTGAGGGCCCCTCTGTGTTTGGTGGCAGAGGGACAGCTCCTGCTGAGCAGAAGGGGAGCAGCAGCCAGGGGGGATCCCACTTGTTGCTGGTGCAGTGGGACAACTTCCCCACCTCCAAACAGTGTCCCAAGACCCTTTCTCCCAGAATCCTGAGACAAACCCACCTCATGCCATGGGGGTTTATAATGGAGAATTAAAAAATACTTTCTGTCTAAAGCAAAGCCCAGGAGTCTTCAGAGTGTATTAGCAGTCAGATTCCTCAAGCAGCGCCATGGCTGAGGCAGCAGCCACGTCCTCAGGCTTCCAGGCTTGCCTTGTACCAGGAAAATGAAATCCTGGATTAGCTGTACACCCAGTCCAGGACACTGCCCTGGCAGGCAGCTCCGGCTCTGTGCCCGCGGGGCTCCGGGCTCGCCGGCTGCCCCCGGTGGCTTCCGAGGATCAGGGTCCCATGGGAAGGCTGTTAGAGTGAGACTTCATTTCATTCTTAATCCAGAAAATTAGTAAATAAAGCAGGATGTCATTTTCAGGCCTTTGAATCCTGAAAAGCTGTCGCCAGTGAGTCCTCGGTGCGCTTGCCCAGCTGTGCTGTGGCACCAGGACCAGAGGATGGAGGGGGTGGAAAAGCACGACAGGGTGACTTGTTTTCTTATTCGCTGAATTCCAGCTTTGCGCTCCAAATCCCCGTTTTTATAGACTTTTCCGCTCAAGTCTGCTCCTGCCCGGGGCATGCCTGTGTAACCGCTCGCTTCTCTCTGCATTCCTCAGATTCTTCTTCTGCTGGAGACTGGACTGGGCTCTGAGGTCCCCGCGCAGGAAGGAGGCGAGGAGCAGCAGGAGGAGGTTTCCCTTGGACTCTAAGCTGTCAAACCAGAAAACCAAACCATGTCACAGGTCATACAAAACCACGTGTTGCGTGTCGGACAGAGTGTGTGTGTTTCCTCGCCGGAGGAGAGCGAGAGCCTGTGCCCGCCGGGGTACCCGGGATGCTCCGCACTGCCCGGCAAGTACGTCTACTACTCCACGGAATCCTGGGCTGGCACAGCCTCTGTGGGGCACCCCAAGGCTCACCTGCTGCCCGGAGGGAGGCTGTACAGAGCCCACCCCGTGCTGGAGCATGTGGGAGCCCACACGCAGGGGAAGGGGCAGCAGGATTCCTCCTTGGAGAGCCCCACTGCCCAGTGCCAGCCAAAGCAGGAGGAGAGCACCAGCACGGATCCTGAGGCTCAGCTGATGTCTCCTTCCCTGGACATATCCATAGAGACTCTCAACCAGCTGATCCTAGAAATCGATCCGACCTTCCAGCCGCTGCCACACAGGCCGGTGAAGGACCCAGCCCAGCCTGCTGCTCCAGGTGACACTGCGGCCACCAAGAAACAGGACCCAGAGGCAATAGGTGAGGAAAGGGCACCAATGGAGCCAGAGCAGCTCCACCCTGGTGAAAACCTTCTGCCAGGGGCACTGCAAGCCCAGGTCAGAGAGGTCAGGGGCACATCTGTCCCCATGGACAGGACAAGGTCCTGTGCTCCTGGGGAGGCTGGAAATGGGCATCAGGGAAATGCCACACTGTCCCCGGTGGGATCAGTGTTGGGGACTGTCTCCTGCCATCAGGGCTCCATACTAAGCAGCAGGGCAGGCTGTGTGTCCAGGCTTTGCCTAATTCTGGTGCTTCCATGGCCTTGGTCTGATCAGTGTTGACACATCTCATGCCCAGTCAGCTCAAAGGGATCCAGAAGGGAGCAGGGAAAGCAGCCTTTAATTCCATCTCACGTTTGTTTCCCTGTGTTTGGAGAAAACATTTCTCATTGGAAACGGGACCTGCAGCTCTCTGAAAACTCCTGATCCCACTTGTCACCACCACTGACGGGCCCTGGGCTCTGGGTGCTCCCCCCATTCCCCCAAGGCCAGCAGAGCCTTTCCCAGAGCCACGCCTGACCTCTGGGAGCAAAAGGATTTGCAGGCGTATTTCCAGAGCCCTGGGCTAAGGTACCAAGTGTTACACAACCATCCCATTGAAATGTTCCCAATCACTTTGCCAGGGAAATTCTTTTTCCAGGGCTTGTGCACTCCTCGGGCAGCATACCTGGCATAGGCAAGGCAGCAGCAGGACATACCAGCCCGTTCTCAGCTCACGGGTGCCTTACGTGAACCCTTGTGCAACACTCCCCTGTCATCCCTGCAATCCAGGCTCTGATCTGGGAGCTGCTCCTGATCCAAGCATTCCTGCCCGGGCTCCTCTGCTGCTTTCAGCTGTTCAGCACCCTGTGCACGGGGCAGCCCCACAGTGCTGGCACTGCTGGCACTGTCCTGGGGCACCAGGGACAGGGCTGGGGTGGCTCAGGTGCCTGAGGACACAGAGTCTGTGCTTCCCAAAAGCCTTATTGCCTGTCTCTGTCTTTACACATGGAAATACCTCAACAATCTGTCCCCAGGCCTCTTTCCCGAGGAAGATGAAATGAGAGGATGTTAAAGGCATGAAAAAAATTCTGTTCTCCCTGAGCCCTCGTGCAAACATGAGGAGGACCACAGGGTCAGGAGAGGGTGAGGTACCTGTGAGGGGCAGCAGCACTGCCAGAGCCAGGCAGTGTCCCTGCTTCCCTCTGGGATGGACAGAGTGGCCTTGCAGATAAAGTACCGTGACACAGTGCAAGTTCAGGTCTGGCTGCTCAGTGCCTGGAGCCATTCCTCTGCCTCCCTTCAGGCACTGCTCAGGGGTTGAGCCCCCAGCAGCTCCACAGGTAGTGCTTTGGAAAATCTGGCTCCAAATGTGGAACTGAACATCTGGAAGTCTGGCCACAAATGCAGTGGGGAAAGCCTCACTTTGGCTTTCATTTTCTTTTAGCAGCTTTTGGATTTTACACAAACTTCCTTCCACTGAGCAGGATCCCTGTTCAACCACCTTCTCCCACTCCAGCCCTGTGTCCTGCACCCTGATGTGAGGGTGGCAGAGACTGATGGTGATCACAGAGGCGAAAGGGGCTTGGGTTCAGCTATTGGAGCCCCCAAGGAAGCTTTAAACATCACAAATGCTGCAGCAACAGGAGACACGTTCATGAGAGTCACAAATCCCTCCAGAATCTGCTTGTTTGGAGAGGATCTCAGCCCTTGGCTTGCGTGACTTCTGGGCTCTGTGTTTGTGGCGCTTTTGCCACTCCTTGGTGCTGGAAAACTTGCCAAGGTCTTGAGCAAATATTTGAGGTTTAACCACAGGTGATAAGAGGAGCAAAGGCAGAGAAGTAGGAGGTAAAAGGCCTCCTGAGCCCAGTTCATAGATGCTTTAAAGGACAATTAAAATCCCCATTTCTTTTTCCTTTTGAGGGACCTTGACAAAAAGCATCCGGCCAGGAGCTCGCTGAGAGGGTTTGTGAGCTGATAGCGGCACACGTGTCTGCGGAGCTGGAGGAGCTGCTGCTGGCAGGGGCTGTGATGGGGGAAGGCTCTGGCTCCCTCCTGGCAGGGGGAAGGCTCTGGCTCCATCCTGGCCAGGTCCAGCTGCAGCCCCGCTGGGGACCAGCCCGCCCGGCTCACCCGGCGCCTCGTCGGCGCTGGCCGTGCCGATCCAACCCTGCGCTGGGGTTGGCATGGACAAGGGGCTCAGGGAGTAACTTTTGTACAGACTTGTGCTTATCCTGCTCATCCAGCTCTATGCCCCAGAGGTTGCTCGTTCCTTGCAGTAACAGGGGTCAGCAGCACGTGGCTGGAATGGGCTGCTCTGCCTGTCCAGCTCCCACACAGTGGGTTCATCGAGGCCCCTACCCCATGGCCAGGGAGCCTGGGGTTGTCAGAGCCGTTTGTCTTTGCTGTAGCAAAAAGTTTTTCCCTCTCCAAGACACACCTTTGAGGATGGGAATTTTCCTGAGCTCCGTGGCAGGGGTGAGAACAAGGCACTGAAAGCAAAGCTGGGCACGTCCAGACTGGAAGGGAGGGGCAAACATCTGGCACTGCAGTGATTAACCACTGGAGCAGCTTCCCTGGTGGGAGATTCCTCCATCGCTGCCAGTGCTTAAATCGAGTCTGAGTGTTCCAGCTCAGCCAGAAATTAGGGCTTTGTCCAAGGAAGCCAAGGCCCGATCTGCAGCAGGCACATGGGGAACCAGGCGCGCTTTGTCCTGGCCATGAGGCTGCACTGAGGGGCTTGGACAACAGATGCTCTGTCAGGGGTGTTTCCTGGTGACTAATGCCGAGCAGAGGGGCTGGACATGCCCTGAGCACAAATTGGAAGAGCAGGAAGAATCCCACAGCAGGCACAGGCACAAAAACTGCCTTGGGAGTTACTTCTCTCGAGAGACTTGCACAGGTGGATTCCCTCTGCCTCCTGCCCCACTGCCACTCCCGCTGTACCTGGGGCCAGATGACATCCCCTGCTCCTCTGCCCAGCCACGGTGTGCAGGGCCACCCTCCTGCTGCCCTGGGCACCCTCCAAACCTGACGTCATCCCCGGGGGGAGCAGCCAGATGTTTTTCTCTTGAGTCAGGTACAAACAGAGCGGCTGCTGGAGGGAACACCCATCCCTGGCTGCAGGTCTTGGCAGGTCCTGGCTGGGTAACACTGGCGAGGAAGGTCTGAGCAGCCAGACATGGCCGTGGGTAACCCCCTTCCCTGGGAGCCTGCCAGTGCTGGGGGGTCAATGCATTTCGGGGTCTGTAAGGAGTCAGCCCCCATAGAACCTCAACAAAGGGCATGGAGGTGTCCCCTGGGACCCTCCCAGCCCTGCAGGGAGGGAAACCCAGAGCCAAAATTCACAGCAGGAAGAACAGACGTGTGTCCCCCATGGAGCTTTACTAAGGAACCCAGTTTGGACACCAGATTGTTAATAACCTCTCTCTCCCTGCAGACATCAAGTACATAGAGCTGACGCCAGGCAGAGCCACGGGGCCCGAGCAGCCACAGGGCTCCCCCAGCCCTTCAGGCACCCCCTTCTCCAGGTCCCCACAGGCCAACAGCTTCCTGACCCAAAAAGGGGCACTTGGGGGCAAATACAGCACCAGTGACAGCGTGGTTTTCTCAAGCCCACCCAAACCTTCAAGCCCGGGGTCGGCCTCCCCAAGCTGCAGCAAAGCATCCCAGAGCATCGCGGTGCCCCAGCAGTGCCCGGCCGGACGCACCGACACCACCTCCTGTGGCACCCTCGGCTCCTCCCCAGCCTCTGACAACCTGCTGAAGCCCATGCACGTGGTGAGGGCCCAGCAGCGGGGCAGTTGGGTGTCCCAGCTCTCCACGAGCCCTGGCTCTGACACCAGTTACATCCTGGGCAGGTAAATGCCATCTCTGTCCCTGCCTTGGGGTGGTGGTGGGGATGGAAGGGGCACAGGGCAGTGCCCTGAGTCGCTCACTCCTCAGGCTGGGAGCTGATGGATTAGTGGGGCTGGAGCAGTCCCTGGGGTGGGCTTTGCATGTGAACACCCCTCTGATCTTCTCTACTCTGTCTCCCTCTTGCAGCAGCACCCACTCACTCCACAACGAGGACTCAGATGCTCCCACTGCTGCCTGCCCATCCCCTGCCAGCTCCCTGGGCAGCCCCTGCTCACCTTCCCCTGGAAACACACCTCACTCCAGAGAAGCTTTTGGCCAGAGCCCCCCCCAGCCCAGGGCAGGCAGCTCCCCCAGCACCAGCACCTCCCTGTGCCAGAAGGGACAGGCCAGCAGCTGCCCACCCTCCATCCTCACGTTGGCAGCCGACATCCCGGTGCTGCTGGTGAATGGGTGCCTGGAAGGAGGGGCCGGGTGCCCCCAGCCAGCCCAAGCCACCCCTGGCTGTGCCACACAGCTGCCCCCTCCTGCCTGCAGCCCCCCGAGGCTCCTCAACACTGCGCTGTCAGCCCCTGCGCTCACCTGCGTCCCCGACAGTGAGTGCCACATGGGGTGGGGTGGGAGCTCACACCCCGACAGCTGCTGGGAGAGGGGGAACAAGCCCCGTGTTCCCTCTGGTTTAGCTGTGGGTTATAGGCACAAAGGATGGGAAGCTCTTGCTGGAGCTGGAGCTCCTCGCTGTGTTCCCCCAGGGTTCCATGGTGGTCTCCAGCTCTGAACTGGTGACCCACAGCCATCTGCCCACTGGGTGCCAGGGCTCAGCAGGCAGGATCTCCCTGCTCCTTCAAGGAGATGCAGATACACCTATTTATAGAACCTGAGAGTGAGAACCACCATTCTGTCCTGTCTTGCTTGTTTGTAGGCCCAGACTGGGCTGGGAGGAGGAGTTGGGGTTCCTGTTTGCTCTGAGGACACCAAAAGGTACCAGAGTTGAGAAGGTCCCTCATTCAAGGGCAAACACTGGGACTATTGTTCTTTGGAGATGAGCAGAGGCAGCTCTCAGGGCAGAGGGTTTTAATTGGGATCCTTATGGGTATAGCAGGAGGGTGTGTGGGTCAGATCCTCAGCTGGTGTAAAGCCCATGGACCAGTGCATTGTGCAGGGCTGGGCAGGCTGGCACTGCCAAGGGATTCCATGTGCCCCTCTCTGCACTGCATCACAGCCTGCCAAGAGAGATAATTACATGGAGAGTGAGCTATTTGGAGGAGTGAGGAGGAAAGGACTCAAAAGGATTGAAAAACCTTCAGCCTTGGCCAGCCTGAAAGAAAAAATTACTTTACTGGGCTCTGTCACCTCTGGAGGTCCTTCAGGTCCTACTGGCCTTGACATCATGGGGTCTCTTCCAGGTCCCCTCAGGGCTGGGCAGCCAACCATGAAGTTTGTGATGGACACATCGAAATACTGGTTCAAGCCAAGCATCAGCAGGGACCGAGGTGAGGCAGTGAGGGGCTCTGCAGGGGTGACCCCACCTCAGGCTCCTGCCTGCACCCTGGGATGGAGTCCTCCTCTGTCCCTGGGGACGCTTGGTGGGGGTGATTCAAAACCTACTGGGGGACTGATGGGGATGGAGAGACCCTCTCACTCTGAGGGGGATGACTCAGGAACATGGGCTGTAGCACAGCCCCTCTGTGACCCCCTCGAGCCCAGAAAAACTTCTGCTGTCCCACAGCATGGCCTGGGCAGGGACTGAGTGTCCTGGGGACCACAGGGACCCACAGGACCGAGCCAGGGCCCTGCAGGGACACAGCTGGTGCCACACAAGGGATGTGCACATCCTTGGCAAATGCTCCAGCGTCCTTCTTGCTGCTGCCAAGGAGAGACTGCCCACAGAGCACAGGAGTGGGGGGGAGGTCCCACCTGTTGTGCTTGGCTGAGCCCCTGCCTGTGCTCTGACAGCAATCCAGCTGCTGAGGGACAAGGAGCCAGGCACGTTCCTTGTTCGGGACAGCACCTCATTCCGGGGCTCCTTCGGACTGGCCATGAAGGTTCCTGGTTCTCCCTCCGGCAGCCAAACAGGTACAGGGTCTCTCTTGGAAAGGGAGGGCTTTCTTCAATGGTTTAACTGAAACTGGGCAAACTAAAGCCAGGTGAGAAGCCTCAGGTTTCTGACTGTGTGGGAGATGCTGACAGGGTCTGTGGGTGCCCATCCCACCCCTCACAGGGGCTGGCACCACACTGGCACCACAGAGAAGCTCTGGTGATGCCCTGGGATGGGCAGGGGTGGGAAGGCACAGGTAGGGGAAGGCAGGAGTGGGCAGGGGAGGGCAGGGACACGTGGAGGTGAAACAGCAGTGCTGGGGCTGGTGCTGACACTGTTTTTTGTCCTTCTTGCAGGTCAGGAGGGCAGTGACCTCATCCGGCACTTCCTCATCGAGTCCTCCACCAAAGGGGTACACCTGAAGGGGGCCAGCGAGGAGCTGTACTTTGGTAAGGACGGTGCCATCACCTACAGCAGCCTCAGGAGCTGTTTCCAAAACTCCTGGAAGCACTGGGGTGACTGGGTGAACGTGCTGCATGCCCACTGGCACAGGGCCCAGGGACACTGTTGCAGGGTGGAGACGCTTGGTGGGATGTTTCAGGCACCAGCCCCCCAACTTGTGGCTCTGTGTTCCAGGGAGCCTCTCTGCCTTTGTCTACCAGCACGCCATCACCCCCCTGGCACTGCCCTGCAGGCTCAGCATCCCCACCCGAGGTAGGTGACACACACGAGGGATGCTCAAGGAGCCCCTCCTGCCCTCGGGGGCGCTGGGGAAGGTCCTGTGGTGGGCAGGGGGCTGAGCCCTGTGGGTGCCCTGCTAGGGGCTGCTGCCCTGGCTGCAGGGGGAGCAGGGACTGCAGAGCTGACCCAAGGATGGGACAGTGGTGACCCCTCCTGCTGGGGGTGAGGGTGGGCAAGGGAAGGCGGAATGGGCAGATCAGAGGTGAACAGAGCCAGGAGAGGGAGGTGGAGTACAATTAAGTTAATTACTGCTCTAAGTCCCTGCAATTAGAGCAGTCCTGGGCCTTTGTGAGATAAGGAATGGCCAAAGAGGTGATGAGCACAGGCCCTGTGTTCTCACTGCTCCTGCTTGTCCTTGGTGCAGATCTCGCTGACGGAGAAGACAGCCCTGACTGTGCTCCCGAATCCGTGCTGTCCCTGGCAAAGAAAACTGCAGGTGAGGGCAGGAGCTGGATGCTGGCTCTGGGCGCAGCCCAGCTGGTCAGAGCTGGAGCCCTGGGCACGCTGTGGCAGCAGCAGGTCCCACACACACACTGGCAGGGACCTGTGTGACATCCCCCTCCAGCTTCCAGGCTGGGATACCCGCAGGATTTCTCCACATCCCCAGCCCTTGGGCTCCAAGGGAACTTGGTATCTTTAAGAAAAGGAGATTTTGGGTCTTCAAGATACTTGAAAACACAGTTCTTAAGGTCACAAGGCTGATTGAAGACCCCATTTCCCACAGTTTTAAATAGCTCCTGATCTTTAAGCCCCTCTTTTGATGTGCTTCAGTGGGGGTTGAACATCTGGAGCTTTAGGAGAGGGATGAGGTACTTGGGGACTGCCTAAATTGCTGAGGGACCTTGAGGGGGGACACGTGGGCACTGCAGAGCAGGACAGGGAGGGGTCTGTGCAGCCCAGCCTGGGTGGGCTGCAGGTGAGAGCGGAGAGGGAAGGGCAGCAGACCACACGGGTGGGTCACAGCACAGGCTGGGGAACCAGGAACTGCTTTGTTTAGCTGGAAATTCTGAAAAATCAGTTGGCAAGCTGGAAAGTTTAGTTTGACCCAGAACAGCCCTTTAAACAGCTCAATCAGCCTGAAATGTCATGTTTTAGGCTGGCCTTCAGCCCTTAGTTGGCTTGGGGTATTTCTGCTTTTCATTAAAGGAAATATGCAATAAACAGGGGAAAAAAGCCCCAAATGTGACATTTAGAAACGGGAAAGTAAATACTTTGACTTTTACAACAATTAGTGCAAAGAATTAAAGTAAACCAAAGTAAATTGGTGAAGAATTTGTGAGTCACCAAATCTTTTAATTTTCGTCAAAACAAACCCTGACCCGGGTTCTGTGTGAGGGCTCTGCAGGATGACCCCTGAGACCCAGCCCTGGAGCTCATCTGTGCTGTCCTTGCAGTGTGCAACGTCCTGTACCTCAGCTCAGTGAATGTGGAGACGCTGACGGGAGCCCCTGCCATCCTGAAGGGCATCTCCTGCACCCTGGACCTGGACACGCTGCCCACGCCCACCCTGGTGCACTTCAGGGTGACAGAGCAGGGCATCACCCTGACCGACATCCAGAGGAAGTAAGAGCCCAGGGATGGGCTGAGGGGTGGCCAGGGGGGCTCATGGAGACACAGCTCACCCGTGCCCACCCAGCCCCCTCCCTGCCTCCCAGCCCCAGGGAAAACTGCCCTGCTTGGACAGACCCTTGCCACGACTCAGGGATGGACTCGCCCCTTGTTCCGGGCAGGGCTGCAGAGGCAGCGCCTCGGGGTGGGACACAGGGGGCAGCTGCACTCAGGGCTGGGATTTTGGGATGCCATTTGGGACACCCATTTCCCAGCAGCCATGGCAGGGCTTGGATTTGTGAATTGCTGTTCCTGCCTGGGCCCTTCCCTCCCAAACTCTTCCCTCTCCTCTTCCAGGGTGTTTTTCAGGCGACACTACCCCTTGGCTGCCATCAGGTTCTGCGGGATGGACCCTGAGAACAGAAAGTGAGTTTTGGGTGGCTGTACCTGTCAGAGCCACCCTAGCTGTGCTCCCTTCCCTGCAGTTCCCAGCACCTCTGCCCTGCTTCAAATCCCAAATCCCAAAAAACTGCCCTGGGAGTAACATGCTGGGGTGGATCTAAACCTAACCCTTGGCTTTGCAGCTGATGGAATGAATTAAACATCAGCCTTTGAGCAACTCCAATTCTGTTCTTCCCTCAGGTGGCAGAAGTACTGCAAGTCCTCCAGGTAAGACCTGTGCAGGGACCTCCTACATGGAGCTGGGGGCTGGAATCTGGGAGGGAATGATGCTGCTTTGGGAAGCAGCTGTACAGCAGAGCAGCAAAGAATCAGCTTAAAAATGAAGAGGGGATTCACTAGAAATTACCGTGGTGGCCAGATGAGGGGTGGGACCGGTGGCTGAAGTTTTAGGGCAGGTTTGCTCTGTGGATTTGGGCAAGAGGTTTGGCTGAGCCCTGTTCTCCACATGCCCTCTTGAAACCCCCCCCCATCCAAATCCCAAAGCCTTCCCAGGGACTCACACTGGGCTCAGGAAGGGAGTTTATATCTGGCTCTACCTTGTGCTCAAGAATCTTTTCACAGCTGGGGAAGCCTTGCCAGAAACGCTCCTCCCAGCTGCTTGGCTTCCACGGAAACGTGATTGGGGAGCGGGCCAAGGTGGAATTGCTGGAACTGGGCTTTGGCTTTGTGGCTGGGGCTGGTTTCAGCCTATTCCTTCAGATTCCTGGATGCAAACTGAAAAAGCCTCTCTCCTTTTTCAAAGAATCTTTGGGTTCGTGGCCAAAAGCCAGACAGACTCGGAGAACCTCTGTCACCTGTTCGCAGAGTACGACACGGTGCAGCCGGTGTCGCTCGTCATCGACCTGCTCCGCCAGCTCCTGCCTGGCCCCTAGGGATGGCACCTCGGGATGCCCAGGGCTGGCAGCTGCCCGCACACTGCCGAGCTGCTCCTGCTCCCCTGCTCCTGCTTCTGGGTTGCATTTTGGCAACACCTCATATTTATACTCTTTTTATTATGTACCATCACATCAGAAGTCTCAGCTAGAGATATTCAGCTCTGGTGGGGTGAGCTGCCCACGAGGAACTGTGCTGGTCTGGGACAGAGTGGTGGGATGGGAGTTGTGCTCTGTATGGAACCACTGCCCTTCACCTGGCACCCACCATCTGCTTTGGAGGGCCCCAGTGCTCTGGCTGAGGTTCCCACCAGCCATGGGGGACCCCTGTGCTCGGGGTGGGTCATGGAGCTGAGCTGAGCTCCCACCATTGGGGACGGAGCCCTGACCACCGCAGTGCTACAGGAGGGGAGGTCTGGGGCAGGCAGAGGGGACTCACCCCCTGAGCAGCACCAGGAGGCAGCTTTGCAAGTCAAAGTGTATAAAATCACCAAGTCCTGCTGGAAACCTTCTTCCCTCAAGGAGCAAGCAGCACCCGCAGGCAGGAATGTCAGAGCAGCGCATTTTTCCCGGTGCTGGGAAATTCTCCTGCCCTTTTTCACAGCGCAGGGTCATGGGCAGGCTCAACCTCCAGCACTGCAGAGAGCTGGGAGAAAAACAGTGACATTTGCATGACAGTGAAACTCAGGGTTTTTGGAAATGACTTGCCTGAATTTGGGCCAGCTCCTCGGATGACGTAAATTGGCACAGCCTCGAGGAAGCCGCCGCCGCCACCGCGATCTGCAGCAGCTGAAGGGTCAGACTGTGCTGCAGCTCCGAGCAGGGAGCGGCTCCGAGGCCACCACATTGTCAGGTACCTTAGTTCTGGCTTACCTGGAGCCTCTGCATTGGTTTCATTATGCACTCTGTGTTATAAACCCACGTAGGGGTATTTTCAATAAAGCAGTGGAGCGTTTATCCTGCGCAGACACCGCAGGGATGTCAGCAATGGGGTCCCTCTCTCTGCTCTGGAATGGCCAAGGAGATGCATCCATGGCAGAGGGACAGAGCCAGCTGGAGCAGCTCTTGGCAATGACTCTGTTGTGGTTATCACGATGCTGGTCAGGATCAGCACAAGGAGAATGGGAACAGGCAAAGGCTTTTGCTCCACATGGTGCTTTGAAGGGATCACTCTGCCCCCCGAGCCTGGCCAGCTCTGGCAGCCAGGGGCACAGGGCCAGGGTCCAGGAGCACTGGCATCTGCCCTGGACCAGCAGCTGATGTGCTGGGCCAGCAGATTTCTGGGCAGTCTGTGTTGTCTGAGTGTTAGCTCCATCCTGGGGGTTTTCACAACCCCAGCCCCTTAACCCCTGCACCTCTGCATGGCACTGCCGGCCCTGGGAGCCACCAGGCAAAGACCTGGTGACCTCCTGTGCCATCAGCATGGGCAGCACCAGCCACAGACACCAGGAGACAGCCGAGCTGCAGTCAGGAGCACCAGAAGGTGTGTAGCTGTAGCAATTCCCATGCCTGGGCATCTCCAGCTGCATCTCAACACCTCCCAAAACACCGAGCAGAGCTGGTGGTGCCTGGTGCAAACTGGCTCTGGCACCTGTACCTGTGCCATGGGCTGTGCCTCATCAAGGCCGGCGGCACTGCCTGGCCACGAGCCCATGTTCCTGGAGCAGCTGGTGCCTGTCTCTGTCTGCCCCTGAACTTTGAAGCCTGTCCAGGGTCCCCTCCCAGCCTGGCGCCGTCTCCGGCCCCACCGCTGCTCCGTATCACTGTGTAGGGTCGATGGTGACAATTCTTCTTCAGTGGAGGCTGAGCTGGGAGCCATGAGGAGGCAAGAAATCATTTGCTTCCCTGCTCATGAAGCTCTTCCAGAGGCTTGAGGGCATCTGGGTTTCCAGGGTTGCAGAACCCCAAGCCCAATGCAGGACCAGGAGAGCAGGTCCTTGGGCAAGGGTGGTGAAAGGATCCTGTCCCCACACCAGTGGGATCCCACAGACCTCTCACTCCTGCCCTGCCTCCCCCCAGTCACATTATTTAAAGCCATAGAAAATAAACCACACAGTAGAAAAACATCAGATAACAGGAAATTAAATACAGTAATTACCTTTTTTTCTTTTTGAGGATACAAAGGTTCATGTGTACTGTAAAAGGGTCGGTGCTACACGGGAGTCCGACAGGACGGGCTTAGCCCGGGAGGGACGGACAGGGACCCCTTGGGTGCAGGGGGGCACCCTGGGGGTGGGGGACACTGGTACATGGTTGTGTGTAAATACAGCCCTAAACTACAGGAGAGATGCTATGAAACACTGGAGCCCTCTGAGCAGGACACAGGCTGTGCCCTGGTGCACTGGCATTCCCAGGAACCCCTAAACTGGGAAAGGCTCTGCTGGACCTGACCTGGAGAGGCCAAGTAGCCAAGGGCACTGGACTAGCACTGCCACCACACCCTGTACACCACCAGGGGATTGGCACCATGACTGTCCGTGGTCCCCAGCAGCACCTCCTGTGCCCTGGGAAACCCACCCTTGGCACAGGGGGGACTGGGGGAGAAGCAGAGCCAGGGACCCCCCTCCCCTCCAAGGACTATCCTGGCAAATTGACTCAGTTTAGAAGCTGTGTGTGAGCAGAGCCATGGGGGCAGCTGGGACATCTGGGGGTTTCCAGGGCAGTCAGGGATCTGGCAGGGCAGGGGGACAGGCAGGTGGTCAGGAGGGCAGAGGATGTTTCATTAAAACTGAAACATTTCATTCCCATCAGGGGGCCTTGGCCAGGGCAAATCCACATGAGCTCCCACTGAGGCCATGGAGCTGCCGTGGGTCAGGAGGGGGTCAGGAAAGTCCCTCAATCTTTGGCACACTTGCCATGGTATTTGTAAATGAAAAATTTTCAGCTTAAAGTAAAAAGAAGAAAAAAGAATAGCTACAAAACTAGTGGCAATTTCTCAGCTGAGAACTTTGTGCTGGTGAAATCTGCAGAACCCATCATGGAGACATGCCAGGATCCATCCTGGGTTTGTCATGTTGGCCAAGCACAGAAGACAGGAGCCATTGCCACTGTGCCCTGGTCCCTGGGGTTGGAGAATTCCACCCTCGGGGCCACACTGTCACTTTTGAGATCCCACCAATGACATTTTGTAAATATTTAAAAAAAAATTGAGAAAGAAAGAAAACAGTCAAACCAAAAGCTCTTCCTGCTGGGATGAATTCGCTGGACATCCCTCATGCCCCCCACCCTCCCCGTGGACTCAGTGGCTCTGGGGACTGCCCTCACCTCAGGGATGAGGCAAGGGGGACAGGATGGATGGGAGGCTTTGGCCCTGCACAGGGAACAGGGTGGGGCTGGGCTGTGGGGCAGGGGGGCTCCAGTGGGGAAGGGAAGGGCTCCCATTGCTCTGTGGGCCGTGCTGCCCATCGCACGCGCGCGCTCTGGCTGAGATGCAAGCAGGGAGGGTGGGCAGCAGTGGGGAGATCTCTCTGGGCCCCCTGTCCTTGCCTGAGCAGCCTCTCACTGCCAGGAAGGGCAGGATGAGGCACTTCTCCTGCTGCCCATGTAGAGGTCTGGCATGCACAGCACTGCACTGCCACAGCTCCCCACAGAGTCTGAGGCTGCCCAAGGGGCCAGGCTGAAAGTTGGGGACACCACAGGGCAATGGCAGCAGTGTGGAGGGTGATGCCCACCAGCTCCACCCAGGCAGCCCAACACCAGCCCCAGGGCAGCATCGTCCAGGCTGTGTCTGTGTGGGATGGAGGTGCTGCTGGTGCTTGCTGGGCACCCCAGCAGTGGTGGGTAGTGGTCATGGCACAGGTCGTGGGCAGCCCATGGCACAGAGCAGCACAGTCCAGAGTGCATCCTGATGTCCCCTGGCACCAGGGCACTGCTCGGTGGTCACGGCCCCTCTCCTCCTCTCATGGGCAGCCCCGGCAGGGTCCTGGCTGCTGCTCGGTGCGGGGCTGCCGCAGTCACACTCACATGCTGTCTGCCAGCTGGTGACAGTCCAAGTCCCCCTTCAGCTCCAGGAAGCCTGGCAGCTTCACCCCCGTCTTGCGGTCCACACACCAACACTTGCCGCGCTGCCCGTCCAGCGCCGGGTGACACTGTGGGGACAGGTTCGGTGAGGGACACCCAGCCTGGCTTCACCACCCCCATCCCACCCCAGGGCTTTTGCCAAGGGCCCTCAGCACCCTAGGAGCGATTCTGACGGAAGCTGGGAGCCAGGTGGGCTCTGCCATGCCCTGTCACTGTCTATCTATCCGTTTCCCCTCCCAGCCTCACCCTGGTTCTCCAAAATGCCCCCCAGCCCCCCCACAGGTGAGAACCCGCCTACCTGCTTGGGGTGGAAGTTGCCGTTGCGGTCACAGTTGGGGATGGGGATGACGTACAGGTCCTCGTGGGTGCGGGTCTGTGACGCCGCCAGCCGCTCCAGCGCTCGGTGCAGCTCGCTCTGGCACGAGCCCTGTGCCTGCAGGAGGGGGGACTGAGCCGGTCACGGGGCTGGTATGTGCCCCCTCCCCAGCGCCCTGGGACCCCCACCCTGGAGCACCCACCCTGCCCTCCCCAGCCCTGCCGGTGCTCACTATGGGTCGCGCGTCCTCGCGGTGGTGGGGGCTCCCACTGCTGCGCATCTTGTTGCCATTGTTGACCCTCTTGGCCTGCTGCTTCTGCAGGCACTTGCGGTCATGGATGCTGCAGGGGCTGAAGCTGTTGTTGGGGTGGTCGATCTCCTCCTTCTCTGCAGGGACACAGACCGAGGGGGCTCAGTGCCAGTTGCACCCTCTGGAACAACGAGCAGGGGGTGCTGCCAGACCCCACATCACACTCTTGAGGCCCCACAGGTGTCACCCCCAGCCCTGGCTCCCCTCCTGCCCCTGCCACTGCACTGGGCCGATCTCCCTGCATCACTGGAAAGACACTTGGGAGTTCTTCCAACTCATTAGCCATGATTAACAACTTGTCGCCATTCATCTGTTATTATAGGGTTGCAAATGCACGCTGTGAGTGCTGGGCCTGCCTGTGTCCCTGCCAGCCATGTGCCACCAGGCATCAGGTGCTTGCCCACAGCACTGGAGCCACGGGGCTGGAAGATGATCTGGGACACACAGCCAGGGAGACCCAGGAAGTCCCTGGTGCCCCCCAAAGCTGCCTTTGAGGAGCTGCAGTGGGAACAGGGCACTGGGGTGGTGCCGAGCCCCCGCCAGGCCCAGGGCGGCACCGGGCGCCGCAGCCGGGAGTGGAGCCGCGCTCTGCCGCAGGGCACGGCCCCCGCCAAGACATGAAAGGAGAAATTCCTGGAATAAGAAAGTTAATCTCCCATGGGGCCGATCCCGAAAGGCGGTGCTTGGCATCCCCTCCTGCGCCAGGAGCGCAGCCAAGCTGCCGGCCCAGATGTTGGCAGCTGGACGGAGCATCATGAGACGAGCGCTTGGTGTGACTTTAGCTTTCAAAAAGCTGCCGGTTCCTCCAGCCTGGGGCCCGTTTACACTCTGTGGAGGGAGAACACCCCAGGAACTGAGTCCCACCTATGCTCAGAGCTGCATCAGGCACAGCCGAAGCAGAGTTTTGCCCCCCAGCCTGCCTGAGCTGTCCAGGAAAGCAGCCAGGGCTCCCTGCCCGAGGTTATCCTGGGGTTGGACTTAAATGAATCAATATTGCAACTGGCAGCAGTGAAAGCCCTCCCAAACCCAGCCAGGAGTGGTCACCATCAGAGGTGGCACCCAGGGGCTCACAGCACCGGGGCAGAGGCTGCTGGGTGACATCCAGCACTGGCCCTTCCTGCAGGCAGGCAGTGGGGGCAGAACCACAGTCCCCTGCCTGCCACATCCTGCAGGATCCGGGCTCTGCTCTGCCCTGAGCACCTCCTGCCATGGCTCCTGCAGCCCAGGGCTCCTGGCCCAGCTCCCGGGGCCTGGGTGAAGTCCACAGAGAAGCCCCGAGCAAAGCCCCCTCCCTCGTGGGTGTTATTTGCTCTTTGTTTAATCTGTCCATTTTTTCCAGGAAATGGCTCATGCCCTTGAAATGTGAAACACAAACCCCAAAGGACCCAGAGAACCCTGCACAGAGCAGTGCCAGAGCCAGCCCCGACGGCACCAACCACGGGGCCGTGGCGCAACGCGGGCACTGGTGGCAGAGCCCAGCTGGGGGCTCAGGCAGGGATGCTCCTGCCTTCCACTGCATTTCCATGGGGAGACGCACAAGGAAGAGCTGGGCAGGAGATTTGGCACCGGTGGGGACCACCATGCTGAATTCCTGGCACCTCCATCCACTTCTCCCACACCATAGAAAGGCAGGACTGGGAGGCACCGGCAGTGCCCGCTCTGCCCCTGCAGGGGAAGCCCTCACCGACCCCAGCACAGCCAAACCCCCTCCTCCCTCCACCAGAGGCCTCCAGAGCATCAAATCTCCGTGCTTAAATAAAACCAGATGCCAGTAACATTTTCATAAGGTCACATGAAAATCTGGTGCCTCCAGGCAGTGAAACAGCTCCTGCCAGTGCTCAGGACCTGCAGCCCCCACCTCGCAGGCTCCAGCGTCACTCCCTGCCTCAGGGATCTCAGCTGTTCTTAGGGTGACTGTCCCCTTGCTAAGTGACACGCAGCAGCTCAGAGAACCTCTCTCCTCCCCGGCAATTCATCTGGACCAGAAAACTCCTCACACTCAGCAAAAAGGCATGGGAAAAGGAATGTGTGTGGAGCCCAGAGCTGCCACCCGCCACCCTGCCCTGGTGCAGCCCAATCTGCCACCCCATGCATGGCCACCACCACCTTGGAGGGATGGAGGGCAGATGGTTCCCTGCTTGACCGAGGGAAGCCCCTCTGACAGTCTGGGATGGAAGTGGGTGCCAAGGGAACGGGTAGGAGTGCTGCCCTCACCGGCAGAGCAGACCGGCCACCCATCCCGGCAGGAGGAGCAACCCTGCCCGGCCTCCTGCCCGGCCTGTGGACCAGGGACACAAACGAGTCATTCAGCACTGCCTCCAATTAACGGGAGCTGCAAATGAGGTTGGTCACGTGCCGAACTTGTGATTTACAGCTCTGAGCCCGAGGGAGCGGTGAAGGGCTCCGGCTCCACCGCGCGGATCCTGTGGGAGCAGAGCCTGGGGCAGCCAAAGAAATCCTGGGACTTGGTGTGTGTGTCCCTGGGGAGGGACAAGTGTCAGGGACCCCCAGAATTCCTGCCCTGCTCCCCCCTGTGCCACCAGCCCCATAGGAAGGGTCCCAGGTGCTTCAAGGGCCAGAAGGGACACGTCCACGTGTCTGTGGCCAATGTGGCACATGAGCCGTGGTGACCCCAGCACCCTCCATGTCTCCATCCAGCCCCTGCAGTGTCACCTGAGGGTGGTCCTGGCAGGGCCATGGCAGTGCCAGCTCTTGTGCTCATCTTGCCACACACTGGCCCTGGCAGAGGGTGGGGAGTCAGGTATGGGGGTGCCGAGGGCACAGGCACCAGGCACATACTGCCCTCTGGCATGGGATACCAGCTGGGAACTGGCCTGTCCCCACCCTGCAGGGACACCATCCTGTGCTCAAACATGGCTGAGCACCTCCTGCCTCAGTGTCCAACGTGGAGAGGAGGTCGGGGTGCAGGAGAGGGAATGAGGGTTGCAAATGCAGATGACTCCCTGCAGGGACCAGAGCCCTGCCAGGAGCAGCACCCAGCCTGGAGAAACCTAAGCATGGATGAAGCCCCATCCCAGGGAACAGATGGGACATGGCAACAGCCTCGCCTGCCTGAACACAGTCTGTCCGTGAGCTGTCCAGCCAAGGCTCAGCCACCACCGTTCTTCCTGGTCACTTCACACAGGAAGGATCTGTCCCAGTTTACAGAGACCACACGGGATGAACACAGCTCCCATGGGGTCAGGTTATTCCAGACATCACCATTTATCCAGCATTAAATCACTCCTCATGTGTGCTGGGGAGTATGTCCTCACCTCCTCCTGGCTGCCACACTTGGGCTCAGCCACCACCACCCACCGGCTGTGCCGGAAAGCCATGGCTGGGACCTCCTGGAGCCAGCCCCGACACAGGGCTCTGGCCGAGGAGTGGGAGCCCAGAGCCAGACAGGAGCTGGCAGGACTGGGAGCGAGAGGCAGGGGCAGGGCCCAGCACGAGGTGCTCAGACCCACAACCACGGGAGAGGGTCTGGGGTCAGGAGAGCAGCCACCCACTCCCTCACTTCCTCAGAGTGCTGTGCCGTGGGCGCCGCGGTCCTGGGTGAGCAGAGAGGCTCTTTCCTGGCGCTGGAGCCGGGAGCCATGTCCAACCCTTGGAAAGCCCGGCCTCAGCCCAGCCCCCCGATCCCAGCCTCTTCCCTGGAATGCAGAGCCCCCCGGACAGAGCCCCCAGACAAAGTGTTTACTGTACGAGCTGTGCGTTAACTGCTTCCCGGCCGCCGGCAACGCTCTCCGGCACCCACTCAGCGCCGGGGCCGCGGCACAGCCGGGGGCACCTGCTCCCTGTGCCCCTGGCCCTAAAGAGGCATTTAATGTCCTTCTGCTGATCCAGAGAGGACCCATCAGAGTCTGGGCTGCCCTCGCTCTGTGGGAGCAATGAAGCCTGCAGCCCCCAGCCCCACACTCCCACTGGCTCTGGGCTGCTGGAGTGGGTCAAGGACCCACAACGGGGTGTCCCACCAGACAGAGCAATGTGCTGTGGGTCTCCTGCCCTCATCCCACTGGGCTGTCCTGGACACAGGGGCTCTCACTTCCCTCTCGCCCATCCTGCCACCTGTGACCCCGCTGGCCATGACAGTGTCCGGTGGGTGACCCGGCTCCCACGGCCACCCACCCATCCTCAGCCAGGCCAAAACACCACGGGAAGGAAGAGAAAAAATGCAAGTCTGTTTCCTAAAGGCTCTGGGAAAAAATGTTGCATTACACGGGGCACAGCCAAAACCAACAGGGCTTGGCAGCTCGGCGCAGCCCCGGGCCAGGGAGCCCAGACAGCTCCTGCAGGATGTGGGATGAGGACAGACAGGCAGGGCAGGGGGGCTCCACAATGGACCCCATGCCAAGCGCTCCCAGAGAGCTCCTGTCCCTGCAGGGGCCCATTCGTGAAGGGCACTTTGCATGGTGGGGATACTGGAGGAGCTGCCACAGACCAGCCATGTGAGGAGGGAATGGAGCTCAGATCCAGCCCTCAGAGTGGACAGGGACAGACACTGCTCCAGTTCCTTCTGCCCCTCGGGGACCTCCAGGTGACCCCACATGGGGATCCAGGGCCAGGCCAACTCGTGGATCATCCCATGGTGGGATGCTGGTGCCCAGCTCCATCCTGGTCACAGCCTATGGGGTGGGAAAGGGGGAGCATGGCATCCAGACCCACTGATGGACCAGGTGCCCACACTCATCCCCCAGGAGAGGCTCCATGCCCACAGTGCAACCTGCACACCTCTGGGCTGAGCTCCCACTGCCAGCTCCACTCCTGGCTCCCAGACCCTGCCCAGCCACCAGGGGCATGGCAAGACACCTGCAAGAGGGTCCTGGGGCAGACAGTTGTAGGCAGAGGGTACAGGAAGCAGCTCCTCCAGCCTGGCACTGCCTGCACGGGACAGACACAGCTCCTGGCAGAGCCTGGCACGGTGCCCGGGCAGACTTGCCTGCAAGGGAAGCAGGTGCCCTGCGGCCTCTTTCCTGTTTCCTGCCGGTGGTGCAGGCAGAGCTCCCGGCAGCGGCCCAGGGAAGGGGCAGCGCAGGGGTCACCGTGCAACAGGAGCTTCCCCAGCAGCTGAGCCATCTCCCCAGGGCCTGCAGGTGCCCGTGGGACCCCGGGCTGCCCCTCGGTCCAGTGCACACGTTGCAGCCAGGAGGGCACAGCAGGTGACAAGTCCTTGTGATGTTCCCCACTCCAGCACATGCGGTGCCACTTGGCTTTGGCACTGCTGTGCCCACGGTGGGTAAGGATGACACAAATGTCAGCCACATGTACTGGGTCTCCTGCAGCCCACCTCTGCTCCCTCCCCTGAACACACTCCCTGCGTTCCCATCCCTGGGCTGTCCAGTCCCATCCTGCATCTTGGGGTCGTTGGGTTGGAAGGGACTTTAAAAACCACCCAGTTTCACCCCCTGCCAGGGGCAGAGACACCTTCCAGCAGACCAGGCTGTTCCAAACCCCATCCCACCTGGCTTTGAACACTTCCAGGATGGGATATCCAGAAATATTCTGGGCAACCTGTGCCAGTGCCTCTCCACCTTCACAGGGAAGAATTTCCTTCTTTGATCTAATTTAAATCTCCTCTCTTCAGTTTAAAACCTTCCCCCCTGCCTTGTCACAATCTACCCGTGTAAAAGTCAGTCATCATTCTTAAAAGCTTCCTGTAAGTATGGGAAGGTCCCTGACGAGACCCCATCCCATGGCTCCAGCTCATGTGGAGTGAGGGGGAGCAAATTGGTGCCAACAGGGGGGTGTGCCACTGCCCCCGACAGGGAAAAGAGCCCCCAGGCACCCGCCCCGGGTACCCACGCTGAGCACCCACCCACGGCCGCCCCTCCGCCGCCTCACCTGGGGGCTGGAGGCTCTCCTGGATGGCCTCGACGTCGGCCAGGTCGGTGCAAATGCCCTGGCCGTGCATGAGGGTGCGGAGGGGCCGCGGCTCTCCGCGGGGCGGGTAGCAGCGCAGCCCCGCTCCGCAGCGCGCGGTGTAGACGCCGCAGGCGGTGCCGCGGGGCAGCGCGCAGGTCGCGCAGCACCCGCAGCCCGGCTCCCGCACCAGCTCCGCGCAGCCCTGCGGCGCCTTGCACCG
>VWZD01006552.1:0-11718 GCA_013396695.1 Sakesphorus luctuosus | reverse complement strand
GACGGCGACGCACCCCTCGGCGGCGGCCGCATCGCCACCGGTGGCGGTTTCGGCAGCGGGGCCACCGGTGGGGCAGCTCCGGCGCCGGGCAGAGCGGAGAACCGGCCCGGAGCCCCCCGGCCCCGCGCCCCCTCAGCAGACCACCCGCCGCCCCGACACCCTGCCTGGTCCCGAGAGCAACCGGGATGAACTGGGGGACATACACACCGTGCGGGGCTGCACCGCGCGGGATGCGGCCAATACCCCTGGGGTGGGCTCCGGGCTCCGGGACCGGGGGGTCCCGGCGGGAGCAAAAGGGATGCTGGCAATAGAGCATCCCGGGCGGTTTGGCCCCGGGCCCCGCCGGCTCCCCGCGCCCACCTGCCCCCGGTTTCCTGCACCCGCGCCCCGCACAGCCGGAGATGGGTTGAAGGCTGCCGGCACCTAGTGGCTGCTCGGGAACAGTGGGAGCGCAGGGAGCCCCGGCATCCCCCGGGACCCCCGTCCCTCCAGCCCCGCAGCACAGGGCGACGGCGGCACGGCGGGAGATGGCGGGGAATCACAGAATCATAGAATGAACTGGGTTGGAAGAGACTTTCGAGATCATCCAGTCCAACCCTTAATCCAACACCACTGTGATTACCAGATCATGGCACTGAGTGCCACATCCAGTCTCATCTTAAAAACCTCCAGGGACAGAGAATCCACCACCCCTTTGGGCAGCCCATTCCAATGCCTGAGCACTCTCTCTGCAAAGAATTTCTTTCTAATATCCAGTTCTTCCCTAGCAGAGCTTCAGGCCGGGAGCAGTGCCTATGCCAGGGGTGACAGTCCCCGAGCATCACCCGGGGCTGGTGACACCCCAGCTGTGCCCTGGGGCATCTCACCCAGCACCGGGCTTGGGGCAGCTGGGGGAGCCAGTCCGGATGCAGCAAGGGATTCGAGGGCACTGCAGGGGGACATGACTGAGGGGACACTGTGGGGGCCTGGTGTGGAGGCCAGTCTACTGGGTGGGACAAGAGGAGCAGAACCATCTGTAATGCCGGGCCTGGGCCTAGAACCCCAAACTTACCTCATGGGTGAGCACATCTAATGCTTAAACTGGCATTTTGAGTTTCAAGTGCCAGCACTGGTGACATTGGTGGCCCTGTCACAGGTGCTCTCAGGACCATCTTCTCTCTCCTGTGCAGGTGAGCTGGACAGCACCAAGGGCAAGCAGGACAGGGACAGGCAGGGGCTCTGTCCCCTATGTCCCCCAGCCCCTCTTCTCCCCTCTCAGCCCTGTCAGGGGCCCCACAGGGCATCGTCACATGATGCTGCTCTGAGTCCCTGCCCTGCCTGGCACTGCCACACAATGGCCATGACTTGGGGCAGAGGCACCAGCCTTGACTCGGTGTCCCAATGGGGACCAAACCCAAACAGGTGCCCAGCCCTGCTCAGGCTGCAGCACCTTATCAGGCCTTGGCAGCTCTGTGTGCTCGTGGGGGAGATTGTTGTGTCTGCGGGCAGAGGCAGCACCAGCGGCCAGTGGGGCACGTGGGGGACAGGGACAGGGTCCCCCCCTCTGCCCAGGCACTGCTTCTCCAGGTCCCTGTCCCAGCACCATCCTGCAAAATGGAGCCGGGCTAGGCTGGTGCCCCCCACAGCCATGCTGCCCCCACCCACCCACAGCCCTGCAGCCAGGGAGGGGGCTCAGTGCTGGTTTGGTGCTGCTGTGATGGGACAGCCCTGTGCCCCCAGCCCTTGGTGGGGGGTTCTTTGGGGTTCCCAAAGTTCTGGAGGCCCAGGCTGGCTACTGTTTGCCCCACTGAGGTCTGGAGCCACCCAAGGCCTGGAGAGATGCTGCAGGTCAGCAGAAGGCAGAAGCAGAAGTGGGGCTGGGCATCAGAAAGGGCTGGAGACCCCCAGCCAAGGGTGGCTGTGAAGGAACCAGTGAGACCCCAAACCCAGCACACACTGTAGGACACGGTACCTGCACACGCCGCAGGGCACAGGTATTGCAGGTGCTGCGGGTCTCTGCCACCTCCTGGCTCCAGCACCAGCATCCGGGCAGACCCCAGGGAACATCCATGGCTGATGCTCCCTGCTTTCAGACAGCCCCTTCCTCCAGTGCATTTACTCCCCATTTCCAGGCAGCTTTTCTTCCCCAGCCTTCCCTCGCCTCTGTTCTGCCAGTGGTTTCTGGCCCTGGCTCCTTTCCTGTGGTTCCCACTGCCCTCTCTCCCTGGCTGGCAGGACAGACGGTGACCCGTGTGCGTGGGTGCTCAGCACCCGCCGGATGCGGTGCGTGGGGTGCGGGTGCAGGGGCGGGCCGGGGGCGTGTCGGGGCCGCCGTGATAACTGCGGGCGCCGTGCCGGGGCCGCGGGAGCAGACGGCGCAGGAGAGCGGCATGAGCCAAGGCCCCCCATCCTGGGCAGCTGCGCCCCGAGGCAGCGCCATGGGGTCCGGCAGTCCCCGGGGTCTCCTCCGCACCCTTTGCATCCTCCTGCTGCTGGCCGGGCACCTGTGCCCTGCCATGGCCCAGTGGTTCTCGCTGGGCTCGGAGGACACCACCCAGGATCCCAGCACCAGCTTCACGGCCCCCACCCCGGATGGGGAGGAAGGTAGGCAGGGTGGGGTGGAGGCATGGAGGGGGCACCTGGAGGGTGGAGGGTGGGATGTGGGGTGCTGGGGTCTGGGGCTGCTGTGGCACTGCTGTGACCGTGGCAGGTGCTGGGAACTGGGAATGCTGTGCCACCCCGATCCCCCTCCAGCCATTCCACCTTTTACCTCATCACCCTTTTGTTCCTGCAGATGCAGAGACCACCAGGGAGCCCATAAGGAAGGTGCTGCTGAGCAAACCCCCACTGGCGACAGCCCCAAGACGTCGAGACCACCTTGCCAGGGGGGCAGCGAAGGGGCCAGGCCATGCCCCACCACGCACACGGAGCCAGGTGCCTTTCCCTGGGCAGCATCCCTTCTCTGGCTCCTCCAGCCCTCCCAAAACTCTCCAGCTGCTGCCGGGCTCCTTGCCATGTCCTTCCCCTTATCCATTCCCTGCCTGCACACACCAGCCTGGGCACCGTGCCCTGCTCTGGCCCTGAGCATGACTCTGCCCCCTCTGCGCCCTTGGAAAGGAGCCACAGCAGCTTCTGGTGTCCCCCAACATGGCACAGCCCCATGGCAGTGCCGGGGCTGGGCCCCCCACCCCAGATTGGGGCCAGCCACAACTATGGGGGGGTCACCCTGTCCCCCGGGCTCCCCCCAAACCCTGCACTGAGCACTGCTGTCCATCCCAACAGCACCGACCCACGGAGATCTTCGAGGGGAGTGCCGTGGAAGAGGAGTTCCTGCAGATCCAGGTGATGGAGGAGTCCTGGCCACCAGGAGGGTGTGCGGGGCAGCCTGGGATGGGCACCCTGGCGAGGGGCTCTGGGGGACAGGGATTGGCAGGGAGGGACAGGGAATGGTGCTCAGGGATCTCACATTCAGCCCCTCCTCTCCTCCACACAGACAACAACAAAGGGGCTGCCCCGGTGGGTGCCCCCAGCCCCGGAAAAGGATCCTGCCCTCCAGGTGAGGGGTGGGCACAGGGCACCCTGGCAGCATGTTGGACCTGGCAGCAGAGGCTGTGGTCTCTCAGCTCACCACTCTCTCCCTCTCCAGGTGCACAACAGCTCCAGCTGCATCTGCCCTGCACGCCCTGGCCCTCCTGGTCCTCCTGGTTCTCCTGGCATGAAGGTGGGGTGGTCCTCCCCAGGGAAGGGCAGAGACGTGTGGGGGCCCACAGGGACACGCTGGGAGAAATCCTGATGCTCTTTAATCTGTGCAAACCCCTTTTTGCTAGGGATCTGGACTGTGACTTTGGGGTCTGAGTTGGGAGGTGACTCAAGTGACCACTGGCAGGAGGGCCAAAGGTCTCCACGGTGGGCTCCAGTGTAGGGAGGTGCCAGGAGCCCAGAGTCAGGGTCTGTGTTTCCCCTACAGGGAGAGAAAGGTGACCGAGGGTACCCGGGAGAGAGAGGCCAGCCTGGAATCTCCGGGGAGAGAGGGAAGTCTGGCAGCCCAGGACAGCCAGGTCACCAGGGTCCCCGGGGCCCCCCAGGTCCTCCAGGACCACCGGGGCCCCCGGGACCCCCAGGCACCTGGGGAGCCAGGAGCCCACCTGCGCCTGCCTCCCTCCTTGAGGGATCAGAGAACGAGGTGAGCGCTGGGGCAGGGACATGGGCAGGTGATGCTGGAGCTGCTGCGGTGTCAGTCCCGGTGGGAGCAGCAGGGATGGGGAGGGTTGGGGTGCCAGACCATGTGGGTGGGCAGCCCCGAGGAGGGGGACCAGGGGTGGGACATTGCAGTTCACTGACTGGTCTCTTTCCTCTCTTCCTCCAACCTGACAAGCAGCTGGGACCCTCCAGCCCTGTGGGACACCCAGGGCCCCCAGGTCCCCCCGGCCTGCCCGGCATGCCCGGACCCCCAGGCTACCCAGGCCATGATGGCCCCCCAGGGGTCCCTGGGCGAGAGGGAAAACCAGGACCCCCTGGCCCTCCTGGGGCTGTGGGACCACCCGGTTTCCCCGGGCCTGAAGGAACTCCAGGATCTCCAGGCTCAGCTGGGCCAGATGGACCCCCAGGGGCACCAGGGCTCCCAGGGCCTCAGGGTCCCCCCGGGGTGCCAGGGCATGAAGGACCCCCTGGTCCCACAGGACCTGCATCACTCCCTGGCAAACCAGGGCTCCGAGGGGAGCCAGGATTCCCAGGACTCAAGGTAAGGCTGTCCCAGCCCAGCCCATCCATGGCCCTGGGTCGGATGGGGTACCTGCATTCACTGGGCTCTCACCCTGCTCTGGGGGAGCAGCCCCCAGTACAGAGCCCTCAGAGGGCTCTGGGGCAGCCCCAGCCCTGCCATTGTGGGGCAATACAGGGGCTCAGCTCCCATGGTCACCACCCTGTTCCGTGTGCCCTCAGGGCGAGAAGGGCGAGCACGGACTGCCAGGCATGCCAGGGAACCCTGGCCGGACGGGAGACATGGGGCCTCCCGGCATGCCCGGTCCCATGGGGCCACCAGGACCACCTGGGGACTACAGGGTGAGTAAGGGGTCCTGGGCTGGGGGTTCTGGGGAGGGGGCACCCCATGCTCATCCCAGTGTCCTCTCCTTGCAGTGCGACTCACGTCATGGAGGGCACCACGGACCAGCCGGGACACCGGGCCCCAAGGTGAGCCAGGCAGGGGGCACTGTGGGTGGGGGGCTTGGGGACAGTGCTGGTCAAAACAGCTTCATGGCGGGTGGGACCCCAAGGCATGAGGCACAGCACAGTGTGGTGGGGCTGGGGGGCTCGAGGGGCCTGGGGACCCTCAGAGCTGGCTGCTGAAAGGATCTCTTGCTTTCCTTCCAGGGAGAAAAGGGTGATCCTGGAGAGCCGGTTTGTAGCACGAGCAGGGGTGTGGGGGGAACTGGCTGGGGGGTCCTGTCCCCACACCTGAGTGTGTACCCCTGAGTGCCCCGTGCTGCCTCTGCTTCCCCAACACCCTCTGCCCCACCCTGGCAGCAGCACCAGAGACCCCAAAGGGGCTGGGGCAGGGGCTGGGGGGAGAGTGAGTGACACCAACCCCTGCAGCACATGCAACTGCAAACGTGTGCACACGTGTGCCAGCATGCAATGCACCCACACATGCACCCAGCACCCAGCTCAGGCTCTAATCCTGCCTCTCTCTGCGACCCACCCAGGGGTGCTGCTACGGAGAACACGGGTGCAAACCGGGCCACCTCCCCTTCCCCAGCACCGGCAGCCAGCCCGGCTCCTGGGGGTCCATCAGCACGTACCAAAGGGTGAGTGCTCAGGGTGAGGGGGGCCCAGGGACCCCAGCCCAGCCTTGGGGACATGGTTCACCCCACCAGAAATTCCACAGGTGGAGGATGGAGAGGGGGAGGATGGAGGGATGGAGGGTGAAGATCAGTCTCAATTTTTCCCTCTGTCTCTGCAGGACAGCAAAGAGGAAGCAGAGATTTATGGAGCAATCATCCCCCATGTGAGAGTCACTGCCTGCCTGGGGTCTGCACTGCCCCAGCCCCGGGACATTCAGCCCTGGGAGGGAACAGGAAGGATGAGGGACAGCAATGGGCTGTCTTACAGCTGCCCCCACACAGGGCAACACTGAAAGAGCCCAATCCAATCTCCACACTGATCTCCTGCAGGGTCTTCGAGGTCCCCCCGGGAACCCTGGCCCTCCTGGGCCCCCAGGCCCCCCCGGCCCACCAGGTCTCCTCTACCTCAATGTAAGGCCCAGGACAGGTGTGCCCACACCTGTGTCAGAGCACACACATGTGTGAGCGTGCACAGCACCAAGGGCCCCCCAAACCTGCCTGTCTTTGCTTCCAGAGGATGTACCCGACCCGTGCCCAGCCTCCATGCAAGCAGCCAGTAAGCCATGGGCTCCCTGCCCCTTCCCCATGCACCAGGAAGGGTGTCCCTGTCCCCATGCCCGACAGGAGTAACAAGCCCCATTTGCCTTCTCAGGCAGCCGCAGACCCAGGCTGGGCAGAAGGTGAGGGCATTTCCCAGGTGTTTCAGGGGCTCCAGCCTCCTGGAACCACCTTTCCTGAAGTCTTGCCTCCCTCCCTGGGTGCTGGGGCCATGTCAGCACAGGTCCCTGGCACTGCCGGTGGCATTCCCATCCTCTCCCACTGCGTCCCTGCGGGGCCAGCTCCCACGGGAGCATCCAGGCCCTGTGCTGGGACACCTTGTAACCCCCGACCCCCTCTGGGTTCTGCAGATGCTGACACCCCTCAGATGGAGCCATTGGACTCCCGTGCTGCTCTCCAGGTGTGTCCTGGCTGTGGCCATGGGTGAGCTCCCCCTGCCCTCCCCTACCCCACAGCAGGGCCCTGACCTTCTGTACCCCCCCCAGCGCCAGACATGGGTCTTCAGGTCCAAGGAGCAGATGGTGAAGGCGAGCAGGGCCGTGCCCGAGGGCAGCCTGGTCTACGTGCGGGAAGGGAGCAGCGCCTTCCTCCGGACCCCCAGGGGCTGGAGCCGCCTCCTGGTACTGTGCGGGGCTGGAAGGGCAGGATCCAGGGCTGGATTCGGTGCTGGGGCAGCAGACCCCCAGGAAGGAAGGGGTTAGGTTCCCCCTAACCTGTCCCTCTGCTCGTGTCATTGAGCAGCTGGAGGATTCACAGTCGGTCTTTGCTGGTGATGACCCTTCTGCCTCCACCCCACAGTACCAGGTGAGGCCTGTGAGCAGATGTGGGGTCTGCTCATGTCCCCTGCAAAGGGACAGAGCCCTTCTCTGTCTGCTGGGTGGAACAGACATCACAGGACTGTCCTCTCCCTCATCCTCCTCCTCTTCTCTCCATCCAGGAGGTGAAGCGGGTGCAGATAAGAGGTCACAACATGGTGTCACCTGTGCAGTCACCAGTGGACTCACCGGTGAGCCCTGCTGAGGGAGGGACATGCCATGGGGATGGGCTGGATGTCAGCGGGGCAGTGCCAGCCTGGCACATGCAGAGCCTGGGGTTGTGTTGGTCTGGGCACAGGGATGGGCACAGACCTGAGCTGTGTTATTCCAGGTCCAGAAGGAGGAGGAACAAGAGCTGCCCCAAATCCCACCAACCACCATCGCCCCACGGATCCCCTCCGTAAGGAATGCCTGGCCCTGGGGGTGGGAGAAGGGGTAGAGGTGCCCAGGGGACCCCCTATCCTGGTCAGCCCCCCAGAGCCTCACACCCTTTGGAGAGGGGGAGCAGAGCCCCAACACCTCCCTGCCACCCCCAGCTCCGCCTGGCTGCCCTCAACGTGCCCCTGCCCGGCGACATGAGCGGGCTGCGGGGCGCAGACCTGCAGTGCTACCGGCAGTCACAGGAGGCCAAACTCTACGGCACCTTCCGCGCCTTCCTGTCGGGCCCCACGCAGGACCTGCTCAGCATCGTCAAGCGCACGGACAGGACCCTCCCCATCGTCAACCTGAAGGCAGGTACCCCCCTCCTGGGGGGGCTGCGGGTGGCAGACCCTTCAGCCCCCCCTGAGCTGTGGTGGGTGGGGGACCCACCCCAGTCCTGCTCTGCTTGGTGTTTGGTGTTTTTGGGGAGCTGCCGGAGCCGAGAGCCAGTTTTTGCCCACACCTGATGGGGACAAGGGCAACCCCCTGGCTGCCGGCTCAGCACCATGGCTCGTGCCCACAGGGCCAGCTGCTGGCCAAGTCCTGGAGCTCACTCTTTGAGGGTCAGTCTGGTACCACCCTACAGAGCCCCATCTACTCCTTCAATGGGCGCAACATCCTGAAGGACTCGCTCTGGTGAGTCCTGAACAGCTCCCCTGGCACAGGACGGGGCTGTGGGGCTGTGGGGGGTCCCTCCTTGCTCGAGTGCAGGAGCAAAGGGCAGGGGGTGCCCCGGAGTGCCCCCAGCCCTGCTGACCCCATGCCCACCCACAGGCCCCACCAGCTGGCTTGGCACGGCTCCACACCACGGGGCGGCCATGCCCGCCGGCGGGACTGCCAGGGCTGGCGCAGCTCTGGCACAGACGAGGGCATGGCCACCCCCCTGGGCCAGGGCCGGCTGCTGGCCGGGCACCGCCACAACTGCTCCACACCACTGGCCGTGCTCTGCGTTGAGGTGGCCTTTCCCTACCGCCACATGTGGTGACAATGGTGACACCTGGCCACGGTCCTGGGAGCCCTGGGAGCAGTGCTGGAGCGGTGCCAGAGCACTGAGGGGATGCCAGCCCCACAGCCGGGCTGTGCTACCCGTGTTTGTGCCATCCCAGGGATCCCTGTGCCATGGGGTGATGCCAGGCTGTGCCACCCCTGTTTGTGCCATCCCACGGATCCCTGTGCCATGGGGTGATGCCAGGCTGTGCCCACAGCCTCCCTGCACCCACCACTGTCACCACCCTAAATAAAGACACAAACCCCTTGTTTTTTATGACACCATGCCCTGTTCTGGGGGGACATTGCCAGCCGCAGGGAGAGGCCACCTGGGAATGGGGAGAGGGGCTGGAGGCGCTGGGAGCAGGCCCAGTCCCCTTGGCATTGGCAGAAACTGAGAGGGGACACCGGCGGGATGGGGGTGGCACAGGACTGCGTGTCAGTGAGGTCAGTGCTGTGTCCCCACAAACTGAGTGTATCCCTCTGCGTGCCCACGGGGCTGCCCAGTGTACTCCAGTGATGCCCAGTGTGTCCGAGTGTATCCCAGTGATGCCCAGTGTACCCCAGTGATGCCCAGTGTGTCCCATTGTACTCCAGTGATGCCCAATGTGTCCCAGTGATTCGCAGCGCGTCCCAGTGATGCTCAGTGTGAGTGTGCCCCAGTGATTCCCATCCTATCGCAGTGATGCCCAGTGTGTCCCAGTGTACCCCAGTGATTCCCAGCCTGTCACAGTGATGCTCAGCGTGTTCCACCGTTTCCCATCACCGTAGGACCCACCGCGCTGTGCCCGCCCTCCCCGCTTCTCTATTGGTCAGTCGCGTTGCCAATCCCGCCGCTCTCCCTCCCGAGTGGCCGGTTTGAACGCGCGGAGCGGTCTCTTATTGGTCAGAGGGCGTGGCACCGCCAGAGCCGTGTTGCCGCCCCCGAGCTATGATTGGCGGGCTGCGGGAGGCCGCGAGCGGGGATTGGCGGAGCTTTTCGGCGGGACGAGCAGAGGTTTGAAGGGGACGTTGGCGCCGCCATCACCNCACATGCAGAGCCTGGGGTTGTGTTGGTCTGGGCACAGGGATGGGCACAGACCTGAGCTGTGTTATTCCAGGTCCAGAAGGAGGAGGAACAAGAGCTGCCCCAAATCCCACCAACCACCATCGCCCCACGGATCCCCTCCGTAAGGAATGCCTGGCCCTGGGGGTGGGAGAAGGGGTAGAGGTGCCCAGGGGACCCCCTATCCTGGTCAGCCCCCCAGAGCCTCACACCCTTTGGAGAGGGGGAGCAGAGCCCCAACACCTCCCTGCCACCCCCAGCTCCGCCTGGCTGCCCTCAACGTGCCCCTGCCCGGCGACATGAGCGGGCTGCGGGGCGCAGACCTGCAGTGCTACCGGCAGTCACAGGAGGCCAAACTCTACGGCACCTTCCGCGCCTTCCTGTCGGGCCCCACGCAGGACCTGCTCAGCATCGTCAAGCGCACGGACAGGACCCTCCCCATCGTCAACCTGAAGGCAGGTACCCCCCTCCTGGGGGGGCTGCGGGTGGCAGACCCTTCAGCCCCCCCTGAGCTGTGGTGGGTGGGGGACCCACCCCAGTCCTGCTCTGCTTGGTGTTTGGTGTTTTTGGGGAGCTGCCGGAGCCGAGAGCCAGTTTTTGCCCACACCTGATGGGGACAAGGGCAACCCCCTGGCTGCCGGCTCAGCACCATGGCTCGTGCCCACAGGGCCAGCTGCTGGCCAAGTCCTGGAGCTCACTCTTTGAGGGTCAGTCTGGTACCACCCTACAGAGCCCCATCTACTCCTTCAATGGGCGCAACATCCTGAAGGACTCGCTCTGGTGAGTCCTGAACAGCTCCCCTGGCACAGGACGGGGCTGTGGGGCTGTGGGGGGTCCCTCCTTGCTCGAGTGCAGGAGCAAAGGGCAGGGGGTGCCCCGGAGTGCCCCCAGCCCTGCTGACCCCATGCCCACCCACAGGCCCCACCAGCTGGCTTGGCACGGCTCCACACCACGGGGCGGCCATGCCCGCCGGCGGGACTGCCAGGGCTGGCGCAGCTCTGGCACAGACGAGGGCATGGCCACCCCCCTGGGCCAGGGCCGGCTGCTGGCCGGGCACCGCCACAACTGCTCCACACCACTGGCCGTGCTCTGCGTTGAGGTGGCCTTTCCCTACCGCCACATGTGGTGACAATGGTGACACCTGGCCACGGTCCTGGGAGCCCTGGGAGCAGTGCTGGAGCGGTGCCAGAGCACTGAGGGGATGCCAGCCCCACAGCCGGGCTGTGCTACCCGTGTTTGTGCCATCCCAGGGATCCCTGTGCCATGGGGTGATGCCAGGCTGTGCCACCCCTGTTTGTGCCATCCCACGGATCCCTGTGCCATGGGGTGATGCCAGGCTGTGCCCACAGCCTCCCTGCACCCACCACTGTCACCACCCTAAATAAAGACACAAACCCCTTGTTTTTTATGACACCATGCCCTGTTCTGGGGGGACATTGCCAGCCGCAGGGAGAGGCCACCTGGGAATGGGGAGAGGGGCTGGAGGCGCTGGGAGCAGGCCCAGTCCCCTTGGCATTGGCAGAAACTGAGAGGGGACACCGGCGGGATGGGGGTGGCACAGGACTGCGTGTCAGTGAGGTCAGTGCTGTGTCCCCACAAACTGAGTGTATCCCTCTGCGTGCCCACGGGGCTGCCCAGTGTACTCCAGTGATGCCCAGTGTGTCCGAGTGTATCCCAGTGATGCCCAGTGTACCCCAGTGATGCCCAGTGTGTCCCATTGTACTCCAGTGATGCCCAATGTGTCCCAGTGATTCGCAGCGCGTCCCAGTGATGCTCAGTGTGAGTGTGCCCCAGTGATTCCCATCCTATCGCAGTGATGCCCAGTGTGTCCCAGTGTACCCCAGTGATTCCCATCCTATCGCAGTGATGCCCAGTGTGTCCCAGTGTACCCCAGTGATTCCCATCCTATCGCAGTGATGCCCAGTGTGTCCCAGTGTACCCCAGTGATTCCCAGCCTGTCACAGTGATGCTCAGCGTGTTCCACCGTTTCCCATCACCGTAGGACCCACCGCGCTGTGCCCGCCCTCCCCGCTTCTCTATTGGTCAGTCGCGTTGCCAATCCCGCCGCTCTCCC
>VWZD01006549.1:66003-88540 GCA_013396695.1 Sakesphorus luctuosus | reverse complement strand
AAACAAACAAACAAAAATTACAACAAATCAACCAAAATTTATGTATGAATGTATTACAACCACGTTTCTGAGACAGTAGGTCGCATCTGAGGCAAAAAGAAACTCTTAGTTATCCACATATAGTTTGGTTTTTTTCCTCCATAATCTCATAAAATGCTGTTATCTGGAGCTGCTCTACACATTACAAATACAACAGCAGTCATTGCATACATGTTCTGCTCTACCTCAAGACTGATCAATGTTTCCAGTCATTACATACCTCTAACTATACCTTTCCAAAACCGTAACGTTCAAGTCCCCTTGGAATAGCAGCCTTACTTTATGATTAACTCTGTGTGTGCCACTTGTTTTGAAAGAGAAAAAATAAAAGTACTTTTGTTTTCCTTACTAATTAGTTACTAACAGATGATTTTTGCTGAACTTCATTTTACCAAAAATTACCTAAGAACTAAAGATTATATATTCACTGATGCTCAAAACGAGGCTAAAGAGGTTCATACTGAGTGATACTTTCCAAATGTATTTTTCTGAGTTCTAATAGCAAATGCCCTAGATGTATTTTTATCTTACTACCTTTAGTATTGAACCAAAGATGACATGTACTGATATTCCTCTCAGTGCAGGAGCTTCTTGAGTATCAGATATCTGCAGCACTTACTTTGGTACTTAGCATACAGATTAGAAAATCCAAGCAATATCTCCCTACTATATAATGTAATAAATGCCTTCTTTGGCTGTAGTAAATCAAGAGCCAGGCTGTATGTTTATTAATTATTAAATACTCTTCTACATCAAATCTAGACATTTATTGTGTGTATTTGTTTGTAGAATGAACTCTTACACTATTTTGTTTTGTTGCTTCATCTTTTTCAATTTCAATTATTATTTTATTCCTCTGTCCTTTTGTGGCTTTAATTATTACCTCTTGAACAGCTGATATGTTGTTACTGACACAGCATATTGTAACTTTTCAGTCTGATTCACTAAATTCAGCATCCCCAGCTGATTTTACCAGATGGGTTTTATTTGAGCTATTACCCAAATATCATATGCCACAGAAAATCAATACAGATTTATGAATTTGAAATAAAATAGTGATGCATAGTAACAGCCACTGATTTCCTTGAGGAATAATTCCATCAAATGGTTTGAAATTTAAAAATAATACGTTACATGTTGCTTATTGTGAAATGCTATTGAAAACCTAAAAACAATAGATCTAGATACTACATGATAAAATGTTTGAGATATTCGTCACATCAAAGAGGTGTTAAGGGCTAGGCTTCAGGTAATTTCTGGGGTTTGTGGATGGAAGTCTCATGCAGAGAATTTTAGTGTCACTATGTGCACACTAATATTGTCTCCACCAGAAGACATGTCGTCTGACTTATATTAATTAGCATTTAGAATACAGTAAATGCATTACTTGGAAATCAACAGACCTCCTACCTGAATGTTTCCCTGTTTTCTTTTAAAAATATCCTTTCAGACATTGCACACAGATGCAGTCCTAGTTTCTGTGTGTCAGATTCACATTTCAGTGGCTGGGAGCTAAAGTACTGCTTTTGCTCCCTTATTTCACATTCTTAGCATTTAGAGACCTTCATTTTTGATTTCTCTCCATTGTGAATGGCATTAGTTCTGTTGTCTTGTAAATAACTTGGCTTGAATTGTACCTGATCCTAGAGATTTTCTACTTCTGAATCTCCCCAATTAGTTTAATCCTTTTGCCATACAGATTCTGCAGTCATCTAGGATAAAGTGTTCTCACTGTCAGTGCCAAACAGTGAGCAGTTAGTGTCTTCTCTTGCATATATACTCAGAAACATTGGTTAAATATGCTGATTATAACTTTTTGTTCTTCCTGACATCATCCTTCTGTTCCATGTTGCTTGAAACTTTCCTTACTGAGGACTTTTTGGGGATAATGGTAGAATAGATCACATAAATATGTTTAGGACTCCTATGTGATGACTTATAAAATGTATCTGCCTTATTATATTTCCTATCTTTCAACTTCCTCCTTAAGGTTTTCTGCTCCGTTTAAAGCTTTTCTTCCCCTTCTTTTCTCCTTTCCTGCACCACCTACCTACATAAGTAAATAGACAGTATAATACATTTAAATATATATACTGCCAAGTGTTATGGGTTTAGCTAGGTAAGCCTAAATTTAGGCTTTAGATTTCAGACTAGGCCTGAGACTATCAGCTGATTTGAGCTGGGCTGGGCCAGCTGACAGCTGACTACTGGCCAGTGGTATTCCACACCATATTCTGATATTGTCTCAAAGTGTAGGAGCCAGTGTGGGAGTGGCTTGGTCAGTTCCTTCATGGTTGTGGTCCCAGAAGGATGCACCATGCCGTTCCAGGAGGGACAGGAGGCCCAGGCCCAGCACCAGCTCGCCACCATGTTATCTTAGTGAAGTAAAATGTTTGTTCTTAGCCTTTCTCTCTGCTTGTGTCTGTCTCTGGGGAATTGAGTTCTCCAAAGTGATTTGTAGTTAGAATGCTGGGATTTGTGTTCAATGGGGAGCGGGGAGTTATTTTTTATTATATCTAACCTGTGTAAGTGTGTGTTGTATTGTAGTTTCTTTTAATTTTCTCTTTTCTGTACAAATATATACAGTTAGTTTAAGTTTAACCTGTTTCGAAGTTGTTTTTTTTTTCCTTTCTCCCTTTTCTCAGTGAAGGAAGGGAGGCTTTAACACTCTGTGTTGGGCAGTTGGCATTTTGCCAGCTCAACCCAAGACACCAAGCTACAGGAAAAAACTGTGTAGAAGGAAGACCTTAGTTAACAGTCTGTAGGGGGTGAAAAGAAAATTTGGATTTTGCTTGTTCAGAATGTTCTATGAGATTGATTAAAGTGAACAAGAAAAAACATATGGTAGTAAAAGTGAGAGAAGAGAAAGTCATATAGAGCTCCATAAAACTCATTCTGTTGCAATCTGGGAGCCAATCAATGTCTGATAGAATGGAATGTGATGTGATTTTTTTCTTGTTGTTGTTTAGGAACCCTGCAATGGTATGTTGAACAAGATGCAGCTGATATGTTTCTGCTGACAGTCCATGGGAGCTGAACTACAATATAGTGGGAGTAGTAGAACAAATGAACAAATTAAGAGTACTTCACTATCAAAAGGAAGTTGTAAATGTTTTAGAAAAAAAACTAAAAAAGTGTAGGTTGTTGTTGAATATTAATCTAAGAAATTTAAAAGCAATATTTCCCTGTATAGTTACCAAGATCAAATCTCCAGAGAAAATACAGAGAACGACTCACTGCTAAACAAAATACATATATATATATATATATATATATATACACACACACACAATACGACATGTAATGAGAGAACCTTCTGGAGAAGAAATTGCCTATTGGATAAGAACATTATTTGGTTTTAGAAGCATATGCTCTGAGTCTCCCAAAACACTCCAAACAAATAAACAAAAAAGTGTCAGGTCAAATGCCTAGAGGTAAAAATGTTATTACACAAATAAAATATATTTTTAATATTTTCCCAAGTATCTGGTATGGACTGCAATCATGATTTTGTCAATATATTTCATTTTGCATAGTAGAAAAGCAGATGGCAGAGGGGATAATGATGCATCTGCAAAGCACATGTGTGAAAGGATCAAACAGGTAAGTGGCAATGGTTTGTTTTTTGGGTTCAGTCCTAGCAAGAAAATCCACCATGCATGAAAGCAGAATTCTTAGCCTTTAGCTCTCAAACCACTATTTGCTGCTGATCTCATCAGCCCTGAAAATTCACCAAAGCAGTCTTTCAGGCACATTATTACACATAGATGTTTAGAATAGAAATTTATGATAAATTATGAAAGTGCCAAAGTAATACAAGGCAGCTACAATTACACTGTAGCAACTTTCAATCTTTGTGTTGGAGGGCATTATATATACATCATTAACTATGAACTACTGAACAATACAGGTGTTATTATTACAACAAAAGACTAAAAGCTTTCTGACACACTATATATTATTACCCAGAAGAATGACAAATTGCTGGGATTTATAGCTTTTAAGTGTTTAATAAAAACATAGTCAGGAGAATATGTCGTTCTGCTATCAGGAAATAATTGAATTGCTGTGATTGCCAGAAGTTTGACATTGGTGGTAATTTTGATTTAAAAGCTAGTGGAAGGTACTTTTCACATAGAGAATGTGAACTGCAGATGGCATGTAGGCAACATCAAACTTTTGCTGTGAATAGAGTCTCTAAAACTCATAAAATAAGAAGCAAAATGACAGTAAAATAGACTGGAAAAGTTTATAATTTGAAGAGTTTGCAGACATTTGGAATAAGTAGCTTTGTACATAGGTATATAGAAAGAAACTTGTCTGAAAAACTGGAAAGTGATCTCACAAAAAACCAAGATAATTAAAAGTGCTAACTGTGGTTTTAAGTACTGCCATTAATTTCACATTGAGGCCAATATAATGACAGAAAAAGTATCTGATAGACAAATACTTTATTTATATAAAATACCTGAAGAAGGCAACATAACATAATAAGTAATGGGACTTCCACAATGAAAATTTGCTCAAAAAGAATAATTATAATTTCAAATCTTGGAACATAAACATTAATCTGCTACCGCAGGTGAACAAGTGATGTTTGTTTCTTTTAAATTACATCACTTGACCAGGAATGAAAGCCATAAAGGAAGGCAAAACTTGTGAATATAAATGTTAGATTTACAGAAACACTTTGAAAAGCTGAATTTTGAAAACCTGAATAACAGTTTTTAAGATTAAAGTAAATTTTGATTCTATGGTGGTGAAAATGGTTCTAAGAAAAGATTAATTTTACTTTTGATATCACTCTTTTCAACTGGATTTTTCTATCATAGGGTGTGGATTGACTTCTGTTTTGTACCCCCTTCTCTCAGGACATTAGGACAGTCAGAGAACAAAATCAATGACTGCCGTCTTTCATGGAAATCTGTGATCACTGAATTGCTCATTCCAGGAGGAAATAATTCCTGTGTTCTCTGTGAGCTTCATCACTTACCTTGCTCCTTTAGAAGCCGTCACCCTATTACACATACATAAATGATGTAGTCTATGCATCTACTCCACCTGGGAAAAAAACCAAACCCAAATTGTTACCGCCTTTATGCATTCACAAAATAATACCTTTCTGGAAACAAAATTCTCCTTTTCTTCAGCATTGAATTATAATCTGTCTTAAAATACAGACGGTAATGTTTTCTTTCTGAATTATCAGAGATCACTCCCCCAAAAAATCCCAACCCAATCCCCTTCCCAATAAGCGAAGACATTTTGGTGTTATTAAAGATTTAAATAAAATATGGCTCTGTTACAGAATCACAGACTCATTGAGGTTGAAAGGAATCTCTGGAAGTCATCTCTTCCAAGTAACCTACTTAAGTAGGATACCTAGAATCCCTTGGCCCACACTGTGTGCAGACATGTTTTGTGACCAGCCCATGGAGAGGAACCATGTTGGACCATTTTGTGCTTCAGATCTGCAACCCATGGGAAGAACTCAAGATGAAGAAGTTCATGGGGGACTGCTTCCTGTGGAAGGGTTCTCATGCTGGAGCAGGGAAAGAATATGAGGAGGAAGGAGGGGGAGACACAACATGTGATGAACTGATGACAGCCTCCATTCCCCATCCTCCTTCTCATATCTCAGGCCCTGCATGACATGCAACTAAGAGATGAAGTGAGTTGTAATCCTGCAGTCAATAGAGTGCGTACTCACTTGTGCAGTGTTGTAGGGAAGTGAGAGGGGTCTTTGCTTTCCCCTTGTCCGAGGGGATGCAGAGAAGGGAGACAGAGACCAGGAGTCCAGGCAGTCCAGGCAAGAGAGAGTTTGTTAGGACAATCCACTAGGTATTATAAGACCTCAGGGGGAAGATACCAGATCTGGGGCTGGATCGGGTGCTTACACACGGGGCTTCCCACCTTGGAATAGCAGGGCAGAGAGCGGAGCGGGGCCTGGGGGCCCTCTGATCACCCAGGCTCCTGAGTGGAGGCGGGCACTGCCTGGCCGAGGACAGGGCAAACTAGCTTAATGGGTACTCATCAAGAGAACCAAGAAAGCTCGAGGGATACAATAAACTGGGTGTGGTGGTTGTCAGCACAACACAGACGAGGGAACAGAACCAGGCAGGGAATTGCAACAAAAAAGACCCTATTACAAGTAAAACTACACTTTAAAGCTTCAACAGCAAGTCTCTTAGTTGTTCAAGGTGTTTCTCCAGCGCTGTCCTCCTTGGGATTCATTCCAGCATTTTCCTACACTCACTCCACCTCTGTCTTCAAAATTTAGGTATTTGTTTCAAAATTAAGATATTTGTTTTCTGTGGTATGGACTTTTTTTCCTTGAAAGTAAGAATCTGGACTAAAATCACCATGAGATTCCACAGGGAATATTTTCAGAGGAAACTGAATGCTCAGATCACTACTTTATGGCTCAGAACCTTTTGGGATTGTTGCAAACTATGATTAGGTCGGATTAAAGTATTGATTCTCCTAGGAACACAAGGCAAATATTTTACAATGTTCGAGCAGTCTCAGTCCTCCTATGATTAACATTATGAGTGGACAACAGACAGCCATTCTTTCTATGGTGCATAAAAGCTTGGAACTGTAGGTTGTATATAAAACACCAGAACGACAATGGGACTGTGCATACATGTTGTTAGTGGGTGTTGCATATAAAGCAATCATAAGTTGTTCCTAGAACACCAACCACAATACAAAATTTCTCCACCACAGAGTGATGGATTTATACTTCTTCAGATGTCTCTTTTACTGGCGCCAGGAATCTGTAATGTTTTATCAAACCCCAAGTAAGTGCACACTGGTTATGAAGCTTTTCTACAGGAACAAAAATAAGCACCACCATTTGTACACAATAATTTTTAAAAATAACTCTATTAGCATTTGCACAAGATTTGTAAGGTTTTCTCTGAATGTTCAATAAACTATCTTTATACAGAACCTCAGGCACTGTAAGTCCCAAGGTCAGATTTTAAGAGAAGAAGCTGTTTAGGCTGTCTGCAACATAGTCAGTTCCAAAAGGATACTGAACTTCTACTTGTATATATGTGTCTCCTGAAAGCAAAAGTCAATTAACTATAAGGGACTTCTATATTTTTTTCACAATTTTAAAGTTATGTGCCTGTCTTGGGTTCAGCTGGCAAAATGCCAACTGCCCAGCACAGAGAGAAAGGATTCCCCCCTCCCCAGACGAAGGGAAAGGAGGGAGAGAAAAAAATCTCAAAACTTGAAGTAGCAAGTTCCTTGTATTTTACAAAAGAAAGACAATTAAAAACAGAATATGATATAATACATATATGTACAAATGTGAGAAAAAGAAAACCAGACTAATAACAATAACTATCAAGTCACCCAACCAAACAATACAGATTCCAACCACCCAAACCCCACAAAACCTCCCAACAACTCTTCCAAAGATAACTCCCAGAAAGAGAAGAGAAAATTAACAAGGAGGTGTTTACCTCCCTAGATAACACGAGTGCGGGGGGTTGGCAAGGCCTAATCTCAGCAGGGAAGGGCAATGCATCTTCACTCTTCTGAGGCAAAGACCAAAACAGACAGAAGCTCTTCTTCCCTCTCTCTTTATACCTCTTGATAGTTCTTGATGATGTCAGAGGATATGAAATACTTCTTTGGTTGCTTAAGTCAGGTGATGCTTGTCCCTTCTGATCTATGTCACATCCTTTGGGCCTGCTAAATTAAGGTCTTACTGAGGCCTAAAGCCAAACCCACCACAGTGCCTCAATTCTGAGTAAATCTTACTCAGATTCTACTCCGCAAGTGTTTTTGTGTAGTTTTGCATCCACATATTTTCCACAACAAGCATGAAGTGAGATATTAATGTAAATAGTTTCTAAACAGGACACCTTTTTACATGTTAAAGAATGTGCCTAATAAACATGAAGAACTTAAGGATCATCTTTTTCTAATTTATGATGGCTCAAAGTGTAACTCAAAAGTTCCTTAGAAGGAAGGAATTATTTTAGGGATTGAAGGAGACAAGTAAAAAGAAAGAAATTGTCTAAAATTTTGCCTGTATTCTGTACATTTTTTTACCATCCTCTACACAAAAAAGTCTTGAAACATTAAAATAATTGTGATAGTTACCAAGACTTTTCTCAAAATAAATATGTGATGGGAGTTAAAATATTTTGTGCTATATTTTAAATCAATGTAATAGCAAACAGTGACTATGGTAAACCTTGAAAATTGCATTTTTTTGTGAAAGACCAGTTTGAATTTCAGATCTAATGGAGGCTGTACACTGAGTGCAGGGCAAAAAGCCAAATTATCTAAATTTTAATCTTGACTCTTTAAATTACTTTATGTACAGCTTTTGGAAAGTCACTTCCAGTCTCTGCCTTGGTAGATTTCTATTTTCCTATTACCTTACAAGTTTCTTCTGAGTATTAATTACACAACACCCATAGAACATTTTAAGATTATAGAATATGCTATATTTTTGTTACTTGTTAAATTTACCATTTCATTATACAGTCTGATACTCAGACATGTTAACTTACATTTAGAGATATTAAGCAGAAATATAATATTTTTACTAAACAGTGAAATTAGGAATTTACCTAACCTATTTATCTCTCCAAATTATATTAAAAACCTGCAAACTTGCTATAGAAAATGTTCTTCATCAAACTTGAAGTTTTTTTCTGCTCTTGAACAAACAGATGTTTGCAACTTCCATATATCTCAGCTGTGAGTGGCTCAACACAGAACCTTCTCCAGACTTTGAGTTCTAAATATGCATCAATATTTAATTAAGCATATGATTTCTCTGCTGATCCGTGAGACTATCTTGTCACTAATTTTGTAGTGCTCAATGCAAGTTCTTGCCTACTTCAAATGAGAAAAGCTTACTTTCCTCCCTGATCTAAAATATGCAAATTTCTCTTCATGAAGAAGAACTGGCATCTGGGGTTATGTTGTGTTTTGGAAATCCAGTATCATTTATTGTTAAAAAAGAATCAGAGGACAAGAAATTTGAAGTGCAAAATGCTGTCCTAGGAAGCTGACTGGTTCTTCATCTCTTATTATTCCTTTTTAATGAATCTCGACAAGAGCTTGATCCTAAACAATTGAGGTTAATGAATATATTACATTTAATGAGTATAGTAGAAATGGATAAATCTGAGGGAGCAAATTACTATTCTTTAAAATGTATTAGTGAATAAAGTAGACTTTAGGATCAGTTTGGTTTTGACCAACAATATTTATTATGATCTACAAATATGACAGTTTATTGTACAACTATGTGGAAAGCTAAAGTTACCATCAGAAATAAGAATGTTATCTTCACAGTTAATTTAGGGTCCATATTGGCAGCAATGTTTTGCTGAGTATTTTTAAGTCAAACCATGTGCACAAAACAAGCACAAATAAATTCACATCCATTGCTGCCCAAGACAGACCATATAGACATCAGTCAGGACAAAAATGTATTGAAAACACTTGGAAAATCCTTACCAACAAAAACCTCAGGAAACAGCTTGTTTCTGTAAGCATTCTGATTTCTAGGTTTCTCATAATTATGAAATTTTGAATTTCTCAGAATCACAAAAATGTTAGAAAGCAAATGACATGGGTAGGTCCTTTTTTTTAGTTGAAAGAGATCTACTGCCAATGGTAGACTAGGGCAGCTATAACCTTGTTTAGATGACTCTTGAAAAACTCCAGGGACTGATTCTCCAATTTGTCAAAACAACAATTTCTATTTCTTTACCCTCTTGGTGGTGAGCTTTTTCCAAATATCTGCTTTGAACTGGAAAGGCAAGAATTTGTGGTTACTGTCTCATGCCTGCTACTATTGAGAAAAGTTTTTACCATCATCACTGTAAAAACTTTTCAGGTGACTGCATAAGAAAATGTTATATCACCCTGTAGCCTCTCACCTCTCTGTCAGACTAAGTAAGAATATCCCTATTATCTTGTCTCCATCAGTCACATACTGTAGGTTCTTAAATACCTTGCTGTCCTTCTAAGTGATTCTTTCTAGTTAATGTTTCTCTTCAGAGGAACTGGTGAGATGCTACTGAGTATGTTATTCCTATTGCAGCCTCACTATCGCTCACTGAAGGACAATAACTTCTCTAGATCTGCTGGAAACAACCCTACGAAAATAATTCAGACTGGTGTGCTGTTTGCAATTAAAGCACACTTTTCATATTCAGTCTGGCATCCTCCAAAACCAGCCCTGAATACTAACACTAGTAGAAATACTCAGCTAATTGATTCATAGCCTGTTCTGAAGCATGTTGCAAAACTTGCCCCACTATCCCGTTTCAAACTGAATGAGGTGGGTTTTGACCTGGTGCTTAAGTTTATAGTGGTTACTCTATTTGTCCTGAGTAATATCTCTACTGTCCCTTTCAATTTACACCTGGTTAAAGGACTGAAGACGAAGCAGAGGAATATAAGGAAGTTTTGCAGTTTAACTGTACAGCTGAAACATCTTTAGGGATTTAACTAAAGACTAATTTTCAAAAGACAAATATCACTTATATTCTGCTGTTAAAATTTCCCCAATTTTTCAGCTTTCTTTGCTAACTACTTAGAACCTTTGAAGAGAGCAAAGCACAAGACCTTTGGAAAGTCCTATTAGCACCTTCTGGAATTTTGAACTCCATTTCCTTTTAAGACTGACTGTAAAAGTGCTTACTTTCAAACTCCAGTTGGGAGTTGTGAATCTGAGGAACTGTTGCAGAAGGTATATGAAATAAAGTGGTTGTAAAATCAATGAAAATAAAGGACAATACATTTGTAAAGAATATAACTGGAGCAAGTGACAATGCAAGAAAGTACGGGAGAGTATTATATTACAAAATAAAAAATGAAACCCATGGATCCAGGCTTTGTAATTCAGACTATTAAGTGTTCAAAGGAAACAGAGTGTTTAAATGGAAATGAGGTGATTCAGTGTCTTTGACTTGATTTAACTTGCTCTACTAAAGCTAGAAAGAAAAATAAGACCACATTTCAGCAAAAGGGAATATGCCAATTTGAAGGCAAGAATATTTAATAAAACTCCCTGAAAGAAAAGTCTATCAGACTGCAGAGAAAAAAAAAAAAAAAGCAAAAAATCCAGCACAAAACTCCCAAAGATAATAAATACCAGAAACCCCAGTACACGGAGCATTTTAACTGATCCTAAACTGATCAAAATATTTGGGAATGAACAACAGGGATCAATCCTGAATGGACAGACTAGATAACCTAATAGGTCTTATCTTTCTTTAACTTCTGTGGATTTATGGCAAATTAAATAAGCATTAGGATATGGTGCCAACACTGAGGAAACAGAATGCAAGGGAAACAAAAACAAAAGTCTAACCTTGAAAAGAGAGAACAACAGAGAAAAAGAATATCCTAGCCAGTTTTTAAATATAAAGTTTTGACAACTAACATGTGCCAAGCTCATTATAGGAGAAAATAGCACTGAATTTCATACCAAGCATGAGCAGAAATGGGATAAATATTTTCAAAAACATTATGCACTTTCACTAGAGAACTAGGGAACTAGAGAACTAGGGAATTTGTTTGATATGAAGGAGTGATTTAGACTAGATAAAACAATACTTTATGGAAAGTAGAGCTTAAAGGAAGTTTTGCAAAAAGAATTGTGTTTTTTTTTGTTTCATGTGAAAATGAAATTTATGATGCACTGACATTTAAATTAATATAGAATTTTTTGAAGTATTCTTAACTATGGAAAGGGTTTAATGAGATCACAACCACCAGGTAAAAAGAATTAAAAGTCCAAAGCTCTGGAATATATTTAAGAAATAGCTGGAGGCAAAGGAAGTAAAAAGGAATGATGGAGCTTTAGAGGATCATTTGCTCTCCTCCAGGCAGTGGGGGGAAGGAGAACTGAAATTTCTGACTGTGTAACTTCAGAATGTTCTGAATACAAGAACCTTTCTAGCAATCCAGACCAGTAGTTTTTCAGTTCTGAATTCTTGTGCCAATACCTTATATCTGTGGTTTCAAAACTGAAGAAAAAAATTATCCAGTTGTGAGGTTCAGAATATGCATAAGATTCTCCATGGTAATAAGAGGATGTATCCCATCAATTCTCTTCCAATAGATAATTATTTATTTGGGTAATAAAGTTATGATTTTTTTTCATCTAATTTTTTGTTTGTTAGTTTGGGGTGGGGGTTTTGTGTGGTTTTGGTTGTTTGTTTGCTTGCTTTGTTTTGTTTTTAATTTTCCTGGCTATATTTTGCTCAGAATGGGGAATATTGCAAAGCAGCCATTGACATAGGGCTGTTACTGTTTCACACATGTACTGGCCAGAAGATCATTTCAGTTTTAAAATTCATAATCTGTTTAAGTAGTTCCATATAATTCAGGATATTAAAAAGAAATCTTGGCAAATATTGACACTCCTGTTGTCAGCTGCCTTGGGAAATAAGAGATACGAATTCTACAGAACATATTTAAATTTCTTAAATAATCCAAACAAAGTATTTATAAAGTACTGCATTGACTACAAAGAAGTATTACTGTCAACTCTGTTTGGAATTCAGCATCCAGCTTGCAACCAACAAAGAACATATCTAAAATTTCAGCTTTATATTTTGATGTTATGTCATGGTTTGCTGCACATTTGATAGGATGAACCACAGTCGGGTTATTAAATGTCATATGTCATAAATGTGAAGGCATCAGAAAAACAAGTTCTGTACCTGCTTTCTCCAAAATACATAATCCATTCAAGACAGTCTTTGAAATTAGCAATGAACAGTTTATATCCCTGAGAAACAGCAGTGTTTTTTGAGACTGTGTTGACCGCACTGTAGAAAAACTGAGACACTTGGAAAGATTTATGCAGAAATGTAAATTGTGAATAATAGGTAATTTAAAATTATACTGCTGAAGTTTTCTTATATGTAGCTCTGAAACAGGATTTATATTTCCTCATTGCCAGTTCTGTTCTGTTGCTTAATTGCAAGACAATTTATAACTCAGAGGATTTTCAGGACAAAGTAAGGTCCAGTTAATACCAAGCGATATAACATTAAGTGGAACAGCAGGAATGTCCTACTTGGATTTGTCTCTTAAATGAGTCTTCTAGTGGACATCAGTATTTCTTGGCAGTATGGAGTGACTGTCACTGAGCTAAACAACCAGTAGACTGTACCCAGATGGTTAATTGAAAAGTGGTATGGGGTGATGGGCTGATAAGCCTTGATGAGTTGAGGGAAATGCCTCCAGCCGCCTGGAGGGATACTCCCAGCTGAGCACAAAAGCTTTCAAACTGATAAGATTACCAAAGGGTGGAGTGTTGTTAAGGAATGACACGGCCCTCCTTTGCAATATCTTCTATGACCACTCAAGGACCCACCACCCTCAGGCATCTGTATCACCCTCAGTATTGACTTAGTCACACAAAACCACATGAAGAAAAAAAAAAGGTATAAAAAGTGTGGAGTTTAATCTCCAACAGAGGGGGGAAATTCTATGTTTTTGTAACTGCTGGCAGCCTGTCCTGCTTCCCTCTCTTGGAGCTATGTAGGGGTGAGAACCATGTGTTTTCTATACTCTACACTTTACATTCTTAACTTTACTTTCTTACAAAGCTTATTCCTTTATACATTCTATCTTACATCTTATGCTTACAGCTACTTTGATTCTTACTCTATAAGCACCTTCTTTACTAGCTGTTACTTGCTTTACACTTTGCTACTTTATATTAGTTATTGCTTTCTCTTGCAATGTGGAGTTTTATTTTTCAACATGTGTGTTGATGAGAAGTACCTCTTTTCTTTCCTTTTGCTTTCTGTTACAGAGAGAGTGGTGTGCAAGCTATTTTATTGTCATATGTTATTGAAAGAGAGTCTAGATAAGTGTTTTAGGTGGCTGTGCTTCTGGTTAGTAGTTTTTTGTTTAGTAGTTTTTGTTGTGAAAATGAGATACCCTGTTGTATTGAAACTTAAGTTTGGTGTGCTTGTCTCTGTAAAATGTATTTTGTGCTGGTTTCTTTTGGAGTCTTTTATTATCAATTAAATACAATCTTGCAGCTAAACGTTATCACCTGCAAAGCAAAACCCACAATAACTGTCACATACTTGTATTAATAAATATTAATTTGGGAGCTGTTGTGGGGAAAGTTTTTTTCTAGCTATAAAGTGTTCTCTGATATCAGAGGTTAGAAAACCTTCCAGTCTGTGTTCTGTCCAGCAGTTCAGCAGGCAGTGCTGAGTTCATAAGGCTCTAATTTTCTGGAAGCACTTATTTAGCTGATGAGTTCTCCCTCGCTTAAGTGTGGCCTCATATCAGAGGCCTGTGTGCTGTCTGTAGTCAATAGGCAGTGTTGGGAAACATAAGGATCTGATTGTCTGGAGGCGCTTATTGCTAATAATTTCTCCTTGGCTTAAGTGTGGTCCTCATACTGGAGTCAAAAATCTTTCCAGCCTGTGTTCTGTCCAGAGTCATCAGGCAGTGCTGGGTTAATAAAGTTTTGATTATCCCAAGGGCGCTTATAGCTATTAACTTTATATTAATACAGTTAAGACTGGAAATCTTTGCATTTCTGTCTCCCTCCTCTCATTCACGTGACAAGTGATATGTATGTTCGTATTAATGGATTAAAAATGACAGATTACAAACCTAAATCTACACTGAAGAAACATTTGGAGAATTTGCTTATTTCTGAACCTTAAGTTTAGAATAACATTCTAGAAGTACAAGTTCCAGCAGCAGGCTCTGTACTATGCAGTTTTTTGCTTCCTTTCCTTAGTAATGACATCATACACTCTGAAATTACAGTATCTGCTTCTCAAATGAAAGCTCCTCTTCTTCCCCAAACAGCTGAGCAATATAGAACTTAGGGGATTTTTTAATGTCCAAAGTCACAGCAGATGTGCTATTGTTTTAACTGAAGTGACAAAAATAAAAGTATCTAAATTGCTCTAATTTCTTCACTCTCTCCCTTTTGTCACTATACTTCAGAAGTGAATTTACAAAGTACTGCACTGCATTTTTAATGTGTCCTTCAAATTCTATAAAGTTCCTCAGCTAAAGCTTTTCCAGATTCTTTTAAGAGAGACTGTGTCTCAAGGTATATGTAGATGTCTAACCTTTTCTCTCAATGCCATCTTCTAGAAATTGTACAGTGGGGAATACCAGACCAGTATTCTTCAGTTTAAATCCTGCAATGAAAACATGTACTCAAAGATTTCACCTATGAGGCAGCAAAGGTGTTGACTTAAATGGCTAAAACCTCTCAGAATGTACCTGAAATATGATTCATTTTGTTAGTCTGATTTATTTTAATGCTATAACAATGTATGAATAAAGACCTGTTCAAAGACAAATTGTACATAATCACCCTTTCACTAGTGACAGTCTGCATAAATCAATAAGTGAACATCATTACCTGGCAAATAGCAGAGCCTGGACAATCTGGTGAGTTTCTTCATTATATAGTTACAGTGATTTCTATATATAAGGTTCTCTGAGACACCCCACCCCTACAAGAATCCCCAGTGCACCAGTGACATTTCCAGCACAGCAGTGCTGCCTCTCTGTTCACGAAGAATTCTTGCTGAAGAAGAAGGAAATAAGCTGAAGAAAATGAGAAATGTAATTATCTCTACATTCTCTGAAAATGCAAGGCACCTGTATGCAATCCATTTGTATATTCAGGAATGGGCCAAAGCCAGGGAAATTTAAACAGCATGTCTTCAGCATCTACTACATATGTATGAAAATTACTAGATCATCAGAAAAGTTATCATCAACTGACAAGTTATTTTAGGTAGATTTTCTTCTCTGTAGAGTGACTATTTCTCCTATTTACCCAAAGAATAAGATGTAGCAAATTTTGCAGTATATGCCAACTTCTGTAAGAATAAGGAGGCATTCAAAGACTTTCAGTATCTGATATCCCTTCAAAATTTACTCTTCAAATCACCCTGCAAAATTTGCTCTTCAGATTCAACTATTATTTCTTCGAAGTTTTCTAAGTTATATTTATGTAGTGAATTGTCTATTAAAATTCTATTTATTTTTGGGTTTAGTCTTGTGTATCATCAGTGGTATTGTTTAAAGACCTCCTTCTCAATACGAGTGTGTGTTAGGTTGAGCTGGCAAAATGCCAACTGCCCAACACAAAGAGTTAGAGTATTTCCCTGCAAAGGGAAAAGGAGGGAGAAAGCAAAAAAAAAAAAAAAAAGGGGAGGGAAAAAAAAAATCCGAAATCCAAAACGACAAGCTTCTTATTTTTATACAAAAGAGAGACAACTAAAAATAGAATGATATAACACATATATATATAAATGTGAAAAAAAATCCCCAACAGCAACAACTACCGAGTCACCCACCTGACAACAGATTCCAACCACCCAGACCACAGTAACACTCCACGAGGCTCCACCTAAAGGACACCTTGCAAGATAGGAGAAAACCAACGAGAAAAGACTGTGTACTTCCCAAACCAAACAGCTGTGAATTAGTGATGAACCCTAACTCTCCCAGCATGGTGGTAACATGTTCACTCAGTGTCGGCCATGAAGGGGACTGACTGAGGCCCTCCTACACCTTCTTTCATAGTTGATTTGGCATCAAAATGATATGAAATATCTCTTTGGGTGCTTCAGTCAGGTGATGCTTGTCCCCTCTAATCTATGTCAGACGGTCTAGGCCTGGTAAACTGAGGCCTAGCTAAAACTAAAGCCAAGACTACCACAAATACCAATTACTGAAACATGAAATTTATTGAAAAAGATGAAATCCTGAAACATAAGATACCAACAATTCTCAGGGCAAATCCAAATGAGAAACTTCTTCCTTCTATCTTAATCATAAATAATATCTCTTTCAATATTTGCTGCAAGAAAAAAAATAATTGGGGAATATTATATTAATAAACAAACAACAAAAAAGACAATTTACTAACTGAAGTTTCTTTTTGTTGTTGTTGTTGTTTGTTTTCTTTTTGTAAAATCTGGAGAAGGTGCTTTCAGTATGAGAGATATTTTATAGCAAATTTTGTCTCCTGATATGCAGTCATTTACAATTACTGCCGTTCCGATGTATTACTGATTTATAATTGCCCTGCATAGTGTAAAATAGTGATCTAAGCTGTAAAATAGTGAACAGTTGGATCTAGTCAACATTTTTAAGATTAAGTAAAACACATTGTTGTTAACTGTTCACTATAACAGGTTATAAACTTCATGCAAACCAACATCTCCCTCAGCATAGATCGGTAAAAGCAGAGTAATCAAGGTTAGACCTTGCCAAAATACTAGTGAGCTAGAGGAAACTGTTTACTGCTGTACTCACTAAGCAGGCATACAGTGTCATATGCCTTTAAATTTGAGCCTCATGCATTTTCCTGATTAATCTGTTCATCAGTTTGCTGTGTCACCCTGTCCTTCATTAGCTCGTGTCATCCATAGATTAAATACAGTTATTTGACTATGAATAAATTGGGTGTTAACCTCCTCCCACAGTGAAATACTCTGGAAAAGTTGTCACAGAAAGTAATCCCTAATGTGACCTTAAGCTCTTCCTTCTTGTTAATTTTAATTAACTAACATGCCAATCAGATTTTTGGTGCACTTTTTTTCCTAGCCATTATCACTGTTTTTGTAGATCTTTATTTTAATCTCTATATTGGTACCATTGCCCTGCCGTGTTTCTCTGTGTGTGTGTGGATGTGCATTTTCATATTGGGTTACTCAGGCAATTTGCAAAATTGTGAAAGATCAACAATGCCATCTACAGGTATAAGATAACTCCTGGTCTGGAGGCACACTTACTTTAACTGTATCATTTTTCCTTTTCTGGCTGTTTTTTTTTCTAGAATGAAGTCAAAGATGATCAAAACTGTGTGGTCTTTCTTGCCACACAGCACCTACATATAAAGATTTTGGCTTTAATCTGTATATTAATAACGTATATAAAAGATAGAAACTTTTTTAGCCTTATTCAAGCTGCTCAAAGATATCCAACCTGCAAAATGGAACTGGAAAACCTGTTAAAAGAATATCTTTCCAGCTCCCTCATATTTCTGGGTTTCCAGCAAGTTTATTAATAAAGCCAGGACTGCTTTTCTCGTGATCCGTCAAATTCTCTTATTTTCAAGTGGAGCTAGTAACAAACCCTAGAAGGATGTATATGCCAAGGTTACTCCTTGTTTCTTGTATTTTCTCTTTTTCCTGATATCGATTCCATACAGAATTTCAGGCATGGGGGATGAGGTACAAATCTCACTGAGAACAATAAATAATGTGACAGCCTGAGTGGATTGCTGATAATGTACAAGTCAGTCTTTCATCTCTTTTTTCCAAAGTGCTCAAAAGTTAACAAAGTTTGAAAAAGTTAACTTCTCTCTCCCTCTTGAAGAAACAGAAGACTCACAATAAAGTGAAATTTAAAACTGTGGTGAAATGTGTACTTTAGTCTTATAAGTGATGAGGTTCCTATAAACAGTCTATGAAATGAAAGAAACTCCTATCTTCACTCAAATAAAACAAATTCACCATTTTTACTTTAAAAAAAAAAAAANATCAGAACACATTTTTTCAACTAGGTCAGCATGTTATTAGAATGAAGAAAAAGTTATTATCAGAAACCAGAAACTTCTGAATATTCTTCTGGTTCTTTGAGTGAATCAGTGGCTCTGGGCAAAAGCAAAGGTTTTTGTGCTCACTCTCTATATCTGTAAAATGAGAATACTAATGCTTACCTCTCACAAGGGAATTGTGAGCCTTTGTTTGGATAATGCTAGTAAGCTCTTCTGAGACTGTAAGTTGCAGAAAAATATATTCTTAAAACAGCACTCAGTTATAAATATACTCCTTAGAGAATGCAAAATTAGTAGTCCTTTAGCAAGATTCTAAGATATTTCCATGAGAGAAACTATATTAGTATTCTCAGTAAGCCAAATCAACTGCAAGGTTTGGTTCAGAAAACAGACATTTGACTTATTTCAATCCATTCAGGAATCTGTTCAAAATCTAACAAAGGCAATGTGATCCTTTCAACAGAACTGACTTTTGTTCACCCAGTTTATGAATATTAAGTTGAAATTTCAATGTGAGTGGATTCTTTTTAAGTTCCCCACAAAAATTAACTTTGTATTACTTCTTAAAATTAATAATTGTGGAATTATTAAGAATGGATATTTTGGACTGCAATAATTTGAAGCAGAAGAGTCTGAAGCAGAAGAGTCTTAAAATGTTTCAGAACTGTACTTACATGTGGTTTGTGCTACAAGAAAATATTTCAGGACTGTTAGTTAAACACAGATAAATATACTGAAAATCATAAGCTGCTTTTTCTGACATCAAGAAATTGCATCAGATTTTAAAATATTTGTAATATATTTGTTATCTAATATTGAATTTTTATAAATGTGCTCTTATTCTTAATTTGACCTATCTATTTTTAGAGGCCATCACCCATAGCTAATGGCCAGAAGAAATTGGTAGCAGCTTTGTCCCACAGCATGACAGCACATTATTTTTTACAACATCTTTCCTATCTGCAAATGCCCCCCTGCCTCCTCCCACCATACTCAGTTTTTTGTGTTCAGTGAAATTAACTTGAAATACATTCTGAAATAGGTTTTACAACTGTCTAATGAACTGGCTGCATGATAACAACTCTGTTGACCTTGTAAGCATAAATGTGAAATTCAGTGCTGCACCTCTAACAAGGCATGAATGAACCAGCAGATGCAGCAGAAGTGTGAAGGGGCTGATTAGCTCAAAGGTACCTTTGAGACCACCAAAAACAAACTGCTGTAAAGGACAATTAGCATTCCAATGCCTTTCCTGAGTTTTTCTCTGGATCATAAGGCTGTACTGAATCTCAATAACGCTTTGCATCCCAAGATATTCTATGCCTGTGAGGAAGTGTTTGTATATGCCTCCTACATCCCACCTACTGAGAAAATCCTTCATTAATGAGCTAAGTTTTGAAGAGTCTTTTTCCACCCATTCCAGATCACTGTATCACAAAATGTATCAGCTATACTCACTAAAAGAAAAAAAAAAAAAGAAGTACCTTTCCTTCATTCTGATTAAAAGTAAATTAGACAGAGAACTATGATTTAAGTTTTTCCTGTGTCCCTGTGGGTTTATATACAGAAGTAAACAGAGAGAAGTTTCTTGATATTTCTCTACTTTGGTAATACCTGTAGTTGAGACCGTTTAAAATTGTTTTTGCAACATTCATAGAAATGTTGTTGCTCAGGATAGCTAGAAGGTGCTTGTATTGCCAAAAGATTTGTGTGAGGTTCTACTACAGATAAAATACAAGTGATACAGGTGGACGTTTAGGAGCTTAAAAATTTCTTAGAGCTGATTTACATTTTGCCAGTGTTTATATCTGGCATCCTACCTCAGGGTTCAAACCAATTGTCTGAAGAGCACTTAAACCACTTTTTCCCTTTACTTCTTATATATTAATTCTCACACCCCTCCCCCCCAACCAATTTAATTTCTTGTGTATAGCTTGGAATATTTTTTCTCCTCAGATACACCAATATTGCTGAATCCCTTGACCAGCACTGTGAGAGATGAGTGCCACAGTAGGGTGCTTTCCTTGTTCCTAAGGATGAAATATTTGTAAAAGGTGAAATGCAGTATTATAGAAAATTAGGTTGACTATCCCATTATAGATAGCGTACTCTGAGTTCTAGCTTTGAAAGAGATATATTCCACTTTGACAATAATTTAGCTTTAGCCCACTTTGGTAAAATCATCATCATCATGGCTAGGCTTCACAAAAAAAATTTGGGAAGGGCTCTATCCATGCTTGCTGCAAGCAATATTGACTCAGTAAGTCAATATTTACCTGCTGTTTGGTAAATATCTTTCATATTAACAAGGAGCTCTTATGACAATTATTGTCATAGGAAAGACTATTACTCCACAGTTTGATTTTAAAAATAAAGACTTTTTTTTGCTACCTGACTTCAAAATACTCTTTAAATCTTAACCTTAGTGCCTATATATTTCTCTTGTATAATTATCCATTTGGAAGGAAAATGAGAAAGATTAAACAAGACTTGGCTCAATATTTGTCTTAACCTTCTTAACAGACAATTACAAATAAAAGCTCCATGATACACATAGCTTTTTTCACTTTAAGAGACATAAGGGTTATTATTAGTGTCACTATTGTTAACTGTAGCAGTTAGATACTATCACTGTTTTACTATCCTGTCATATTTTGGGCTTATACCTATCAAGCTTCATTCACTTCTCCCTCCCTCCCTCAACTGCAACACTCTAAAGGCAAAAGTAAGCCCACCTACCGTTCAAGGTTAATAAGCCAAGACTTTATCGCTTAAAATAGCATTGTAGAAAGCCTCATTATCTTCTACATATTAATCCATCATACTGCCAATCTTCCTCAATCAAGCTGAAAAAGCATAATTTCTTGGTGAAATTTTTCATAGAAGTGTTCATGTTGTTAAAAGAAAAGGTATAGCTTCTCACATAGATNCAGTAAAACAAAGAACAACTTGACCCAAATAAATATACCTTGTCTCATTTGATATCATATAATTTTCTCAACTAACTGAATATGTGGAGAATGAGATTTTCTCAGTCTTCTGTTCTTGCTTTAACTCATATGTAAAGCAGAAGACTTGGTTTTCTCTTACATTTTAAGACAGCATGGAAGCACAAATCAGAGGGAATCCTTCATGGAGCAGAGCTGGACCTACACAGCATTCTTGTTATCAAAAGAAAAGATGGGAAGATTATGAGTGTTTTTTTTTTTTTTAACCATTTCTTCATTTTGTTTGGTTTCTGTTGTGTCATGAAATAGCTGTTGTAAGGGAGAGAGACTTTTCAGCAATACTTCTCCACTTGTTTTTTAGCTAGTGAAAACCAGTAATTTTCTTTCTGCTTTGCACTGAGAAGAAACAAAATGTGTGTATCACAGCAGATGAAGGAGATGCTGATTAAAGCATAAATTTTGCTTGGTGCAACATTTATTTCTTTGAAGAATGATTCCTATCTTTGTCATCATCAAACTCACTCATACTGAGGAAAGCCTGGAAGAAAAGTGTACATATGTGGCTGTCCTAGCATCTGGACTAAAGCAAATAATAAAACATAATTCCAAAAGGCAAGGACAAGACACTGACTTTTGTCTATGAGGGAACAAATTCCACAGATCTCTTTCATGAAGCCCAAACTGACCACATTACAAATTTACAAAAGCTATAAAAGCCTGATACTTCAGAAAGACCTACCGTGCATGGACAATTCACCTGTGAAAAGACAGTAATTATAGAATGTCTCAGATATATTTCACCAATTGATTTCACTGTGAATACACAGAATTATCACCATGTCATTACAGTTTGAGTATGATCTGTCAGAGTTTGTAAATATGACAAAAAATTGCTCAGTGCACACACTATACTTAGATATTTAGGATTTCTGGGCACTGGTCTTTCAGAGGGGAAAAGAGAGAGTGGAAAGAAAGGGAAACAAAT
>VWZD01006549.1:25915-53874 GCA_013396695.1 Sakesphorus luctuosus | reverse complement strand
AGTTTCAAAGTACTGTATTTTCTCCTTTACTGTAATGCAACTCAGATTCCATAGGAGTTTCAAGACTTTAAAGATACAGCTCCTAAAACAAAATAAAGAATTTGCTGCTGTTTGCAGAAGGGATTGTAGCTAATTTAGAAATATAATAGACCCTAAGCCATTCAGAAATGCTAAGCCCTCTCAGTTTTGAATGAGAACAGTAGAGTTTGTGGTTGCCATGTATTTCAGACTCTACTTTCTAAAGGTAAACCTCCAGAAAACAAAACATCTCATCCTTGCCAAATCTCTTACATTTGTGAGTGCATATGACAACACAAAGAGATTTAAACAAAGCAAGAAAAAACAGTTCTTTGGTTTTAACTCTGTCTGGAGGTCTTCCTTGAGTGACAAGGGCAACGGATTAATGAGGAGGAAATGAAAATGAAAAAACTGAGGAAGTGAAATGCTTGTTTTCCTTCACTAATAGGACTGGCTATTAATAAGAGACAATTAGTAAATGAATGCTTACTACCTCCTTCCACAATCAGCAGCAAACATTAAAAAGGGAGAAACACTGTAGCTAATAATAGAACTGGATGCATAAATAACTGTATCATTCTAGATTAAATCACAGCGGCAAACAAGAAAGAAAGAACTTGTTCCAAGGCAGGTCTATATAATGAGATTATTAAGTTCAAAGATACTCCAGAAGTTTCCTTTAATGGTTTTCTTTAATGGATTTTGTATCAAGTGTAACTGTACAAACCACAGACTTCTGCGCTTGAGTTAGTCATTCTAAACTTCAGTTAAAGTTAATAGAGAAAAAATAGGCACTTCCTGAAGCTAATTCATGTCACGTCACAATAGGCATCTAAAGCAGATAAAATGCATCCGTTAAGTGGCTCTTTGTCTTAATTGAGGAACAACTACAGAAGTACCATATGGTGACTAGCTCAGATAGAAATGTTTACAGTGTGAAAGTTTAAAAGTAGATGATACGAATTCCTTCTCTAGGGTTTGGTAAGTGATAGCCAAGTTTCAAAGAAATGAGAAATATACCAATTTCCCATTGTAGCTATCATATAAATCATTGTAGCTATCAAGTGCATATGAAGAATATCTGCAGGCTTCCCCAGAAACCTGGCACCACATTAAAGATGGCACAAACCCAGTTATTGAGATGATAAGAAATGACAGATTCAGACTTGTTTGTGTAACTTTATTTTGCAAGACTTCTGTGTACATAGGCATTCATTACTTGTCCATAACTCATTTTCTTTTTCTGTAGAATTTATGCTTCCCATAGAGTACAGAATGGATATTGCCATGAGTACCAGGGTTACTTACTTAAGAAGAAAATACAGAAATGTGAATGCTATCCACCTTTTTACCAAATATCATACCACAAAAAATGGAAAAAAGTAATTTCCATAAATGCTTATAATCTAGTTTCAAATAAAAATGGATCTATGTGTTTTTCTGTAATTAAAAAAAAAAACATTCAGAGAAATCACTTGCAAAATTTTCTTCCAAATATTTTTAAATTTCACAAAATTAAATTTTATAAAAAATTTGGTCTTTAATTTGGACTAATAAGCTCCATTTTACTAAGCTGATCTCCTCAAGCAAGCTAAAGTAAATGGCACTCAAAGAATGGCAAAGAGGTAGCAAGAGGGAAGAGTACGGGACAGGCAGCAGCAGCTAGTTACTATGCCCAAAGCTGCTATTCTACTACAGCTACAGTATGTCTCCAAACAGTTTTCTTAATAAAATCCCTCCTCTAGGACCACCAGAATTTTCCCGTTATTTATTATCCAGTACAATAGATCATATGAAGCATTACTTTAATATCAAGTATGAGAGTTTCATACAGACTTTTTCTGTGAAAAACAACCAAATATACTCTCTCTAGGAATCTTAAGGCTCACTTGAAGGGTCTGTGTAATTAGCTTCTACAGATGAAAAATGGATTCTGGATGATCTACCAGGTTCTGCCTTGTACATCTCAATAATACTCATTTGACAAAAAAATTTTTGCTCTGAGAATAGCATTTTTTTCCTTTAGTCTTCAAGGAAGGTCTAAGTTTTGAACAGATGACAAGCTAAAATCCCAGTCATCGTCACAGCTGCAAGCAGCAAATGACAACTAGGCATCTCCAAATAGGAGAAGTATTCTGCAAATCAACTCACTGATGTAGTTATATATCACAACAGGAAACTGCCAAAGAAAGGAAGAAAAGCCAAACATGATTTCTAAATCAATTTCATGAAGAACCACAAAACATAAAATGTAAATGGTCCTCTTTGCTGAAAGTTTTCTGCTTATGCATGTGTGTGTCTTTTCAGAGGAAAAAAACTATCTAGCACTCTGAGGACTCTTGGTGCATCAGAAATAAGAAAATCCTAGAGAGGAACAGAAAAAACACCACCATTGTCCACAAACTGTGGTCAACAAATGGAAAAAATATTAGTCATTTTTCCTAAAATCACTGGAAATATCTCTCCTATGAGAAACAGCTTATTATAATTTTTGAAAATAAATAAATATTTTTTAAAAAAACTTGACAGGACTCAGGAAGGAAAATGGCTCTGGAAATAAACAGTGCATCTGGAGGGTCATGGCCTCAGGCATGATTTCTCTGTTTTGTTTCCACCAGTTGTAAATTAATATTAATTCTTCATGACTTATTACATTTGTCTTTTTCTCTGAAACAATATTGATTGACTTGTTTTTACTTCAAACTGCATTTTTCTCTGCATTGCTTTATACACTGTTACAAATGTGTCTTCATGACAGCCTTAGGCTGGGGTGACACATAAGGATCAAACTGGAGACCTCCTGAGCTAAAACCTTGAACTGAAAATCCATGACTTTGCAGCTGAGGACTCTAAGAACACATTCTCCATGGATCAGTAGAGAGGGGATCCTATAATACCTATTCTCTGCTGGGGTTTTTGTAATTCAAAGTTATTTTCTATAAAGTTTCTAGAAGATGCCTTTCCTTGAACAGCTTATGAATGATGATAGAAATTTATAAGATCATATCAGTCTAAAAAAATCTCCCATTAGGATATTATTCTCTGTTTCTCTAACAGAAATCCTTACATTTCACTAAACCTAAAATGTTAATTTAAAATGTATCAGAACAATGTCAAAATCATGATATTTCAGGAAAGGTAGTGTAAATTCCAGGTTAAAGGTAATTTTGTAGGCTATGATATTTAGTTTGTCTAAGTAATTGCTTGAAAGTAATTGCTTTCAAGGTCACTGGATATATATTAACAATTAAACAGAAGCTTTGCTGCAGTGAACCTTATCTGCTTTAAGATTGGTAAATAGCTTTAAGATTATGAAGTCCAACCATCCATATTCACATGACCTGTAGACAGAGGTCTCTTCTAGTGAGGAACAATACCTCAAGTGGTGATACACAGTGGCTAATGCCGTGACATCAAGAATAATTAAACAATTAGAATAATCACTAGTTCAATGCTGAACTTATCTGCTGCCTGTCTTGTCTGTTTGGGTTTGTTTTTTTGTTTTGTTTTGTTTTGGTGGTGTCTGTGGTTGTTAATTTTTTTGGTTTTTCTTTGGTTTGTTTTGAACATGGAACTACAGTACAATACTGCTGGGACAGCAATATGCAAATATGGTCATCTGACTCCAGAAGCTGTATGGTGGCATCAACACCCCACTGGGTTTAGACTGCATAGTCTACCTTTCAGCAAAAACTCAGCTGTGTCAGAACTCATTTTGAGTCCTGGCTTGGGGATATCTGTACAGTACTCACAAGCATTATGTAGCCATACTCTCAAATTTCTACTCTGGGAAAAGACCATCTGTGTATATACTGGAATGGACTTTCCTAGAATAGTTTTCATTTCTATATTTTCTTTGCCTTGTTTTCTCATTTGACCAAAAGTGGTTTCATAGAAGTTTTCCCATCTTTACTGGGGCAAAAAGAACAATTTCTCATTCCATCTTATTTCAATTTTGTATAGAAATATGACCTGATTTGTAATTATCTTGAAACATAGTTTGTGTACATTATATTATTCTTCTTTTGAGGTATATAAAAAGAAAGAGATGCATTTTCAAAATGAGTTGGTACAACTGTCAATTGTTTATGTAACTAATTCATCATTTATGCTTTGTGTCCTGTTGTACCATTTTAAGTATTTTCCAGAAAAAAACCCTCCACTATGCTGATATGCCATACTTCAACACACATGGATATTTATTGTACAGTACAAATTCTTTTGAAACACAGAATTTCCAATGCTGTTTCTATGGCAAGAGGGAATCACAGGGAAAAACTACACAATACAAAGAGTCAAAGACAACTGTTTTATGTAAGGTATAAAGGAAAAAAATAACTTACAACACCTTATAATTCATCGCTAACAACACTATAAAGCGTGTAAATATTGAAGGTTATTGTACCCTATCCTCACAGATGGGAGATCAGAGAGATAGAAAGAAGGATACATAGACAGACAATCTGCAAACACTGCAAACACAAGGTGGTATAATTAAACCAATCTTTATTAGCCATTGGTACTTTCTAGCTGACAGATTTTGACATCTCATATACATATGCATGCATATTCACAAATATATAGAGGATCCTTTCATCAGGTCTGACAAGAGGCAAAAAATCCAAACTAAATACCAGGTACAGTTCCTCTGGGAATAATTATAATAATCTATCAGAACACTGGAGAGAAAAGAATGGAGTAGATAGGTGACAGCAGAAGGAGGTGACCAGCAGTTAACCTCTGCGGAACAAAGAGAGAAGAGTCCCCTTAACAACTCCCATTACACTTGCCCCAGTGTAACAGGAAAGGTCAGCTGAATCTTTTAAGGGATGCTGAATAAAACACTCCTCTTTCCTTCCTGCTACATCAATGGTCTCATAAAGGACTTTATTATTGCTTACAATCCTTGCTGCTCTCATATTGTCAGGTTAAAACAGCTGAAACATTAATAGTTTTATCTATGCCTTTATCAATACAAAATAAAATTTATATTCTTGTTCTTTAAAAAAAATTGCCAGTATATTTAAAAGCTGAACCCTCACCACTGCAGCAAAGGTAGCAGAAAAAGGCAATGGCATCTGAAGCCAAACTAGTTAAAAAGAAAAAAAGGTCCTTGGCCCTGACAGCTCTTGCTGCTACTTCTCCTGTCACAGAGAAGGCTAAAGAGGCAGGTTTATGTTCCTGAAGTTGTTCCCTACACTTCCACACCCACTACAATCCACGTTTGTCTCCCTGACTAGCTCTCAGGCTCACTGTCCCAGCAGCTCCCTCCAGGCCCTTAACTGAATGAGAAATCAGCCTGCCCTTCTGCAGCACTCTGTGCCCTTGAGGTCTGTCCAGGCCCATATCTTGTCCAGCTGCTGGAGAAGAGGCAGAGAAAAACAGAGCTACTTTGAGTGAGTTTTTATTCGGAGTAACTGATGGCCTTTTGCAATTGAATTCAAAGTTAAGGAGAGAAAGGGAAAGATAGTTGGGAAGGACAGTGTATACAGGAAGGACATTAATAAAGACTCCTTCTAAAAAAACCCCCAATTTATTTTTCAAACCCCACCATTTTCTACTTCTTTTATGCTATAATAATATGATAATATAGCTGCCTGTTTCTTCATTCATTATTTTAATTTGTTACAACCTAGACATTTAAAAAGAAAATTCTTCCTTCAAAACTGAAATTGTTAGACTATCAAGTAAGAAAATAATCAACCTATCCCTCAAAAAATAAGTAATATCTGTGAAACCAGCAAAGATTCTAATAGGTAGAAGCTGAATTAGTGTCTGTCCCATTACTGCCAAACACATTCACTGGATTGAAAATGTATGAAATTGTATCATCTGTAACTTATGCAGTCAAACGCAGCTTTACAGTTAAACACTGCTTAGGTTGTTGAACACAGTGCTATCAACAAACCTAATATTCCTGGTTACTTTTACTAAAAAATAAAATTAATAAATAAATTCTGTGACTTCTTTGTGTTTATTGGTAATTTAATTTAATTTCGAATAAACTTATTCTGCCTAACCTAATGTAAGATATCTCTTAGAATGAAAATGGTAAAAAGATTTAGACTATTTTAGTCTGCTGTAATTGAGCACTGAATTGCTTTGTCAGTGGAGGAATTTGTAACAGGTCAAAAATTAACTGTAATGTATAGAACTGTTTTCATACAGCAAGTGTGGCAGACTGCAGGCTCTTAAAAAAAATAGTCTGGCATTCATAATACAAGACACATACTACTTTGCTCACCCCCCCCCCCCCGCAAAAAAAAAAAAAATCTACCATATGCCTTTATTGAGTATTTACAGACTCAGTGCATGAAACAAATAGATCCTTGTACATATGTAACCAATACTACAATTTAAGGTTTTTCTTAAATGCAGAGACAAGAATGTTTTAATTTGTTAGGCTGCTATTAAGGTACTTAATTAAGGCAGTTAATTGGCATTCTAAAGACCCAAAGAGCTAGAACCCCACCGAATGAGAAATTCTACGTTGTCAGTCCTCCCAAAAATATGTGCAGATCTATTTTGTTGTTTACTTTTAAAATGAGGTTTAAGTTAGGAACATATATTTGACTGAAGGACTTAATCTACCTTTCCAGAATAATTAATAGTTTTATATAAATGTATACTCTAATATATATGTGTGAGAAAAAGCACTACCATAAAGATGAAGAAAAATAAATCTGATTATAGGAGACATAATTACTTAGGAGTAGCATTATTAGAATGCAACACAGAATTCCAGATGAAAGAGTGAATGGAAATTGCATTCATTACACAGCTTATTTTGAGTAAATGCCAACAAAATCTATGCAGAAGACCATATCATCATCTATTCTGTGTAGGACATATTTCCCATTTAAAAAAATTTAAAAAATCAGCATAAACAGAATAACAGAATCACAAATATTTTGAGTTGGAAAGGACTTTCAAGATCATATAGTTCCCACCACAGGCAGAGATGCCACCCACTAGATCAGGTTGCCCAGGGCCCCATGCAACCTGGCCTCAAACACGTCCAGGGATGGGACATCCACATCTTTTCTGGGCTAACTGTTCCAATGCCTCACTACCCTCATAGTAAAGAATTTCCTCCTAACTTCTAATATAAATCTCTCCTCTTTTAGCTTAAATCAATTTCTCCTTGTACTATCACTATCTGACCATGTGAAAAGTCACTCTCCATTTTTTTTATAAACTCCTTTTAAGTTCTGGAAGCCTGAAATTCTGCTCCTTAAGCTAAACAACGCCCACCACCCCAACTCTGTCTCCACAGGAATGTTTCTCCAGCCCTTGGATCAGCTTTCTGGCCCTCCTCTGGACATGCTCTAGGAAATCCAGGTCTTTCTTATGATGAGGATCCCAGAGCTGTATGCAGTACTCCAGGTGGTGTTTCACAAAAGCAGAGTACAGGACAGAATCACCTCCATGCCTCTATAGATTTCTAAAGAAGAATTTGGGGCAACTAATTTTTTGTTGTAATTCTCCACTGAGCTAGATACATTATATATTTGCCATTGTATGCTATTTATATGTTTTTCAGGTGGAACTACTCCAGCATAGATAAGCAGGACTGAGCCTGTCAGGACTTTAAGTCTGTTATCACAGAAACTTTCAAGGTTAGAAATAAGTGTAACTTTCACAATTATAAAAAAATGTGCTGCATTAGACTGCAGTAACTTTTATGGTCATTTTATTACCATACTTTCATATTTCATTTGGGGAGATGTAGGAGAAAGAGGTGTTTAAACTGGAAAATATTAGTTTAGGGACAAGGACTGAAACTGCCTGGGCAGAATTTAGCATAGCTGTCATACCTGAATCAAAAGGATTTCCTTTATATTCAGCGGAAAGGATTTCTCAAGATACACACAAGCTCACTTGTTTTAAAAACGTTCTTCAGCACTATATGAAAACATAAATATGAATATAATTAAATTTAAAACAGAGAAATTATAGAAAATGTAGCAAACCTATTTGAAGAAAGAGTAACTTCATTACAACTACATAAATAACTGGTTTTTTCCCTGCAGTTTAAAATATAGAACATTTTAAAAGGTATTTAAGGAAAGCTGGTCTACATGCACACTGAGTTATACTACAGCATTTGAGAATCTCCATCATCAGCACATTTTGCTAGAAGGTTGAGTTGTATTTTTGTAGCCAAAGAAGAAAAAAAAAAGTAGCATCTGCCAAACCAAAATAATTCCTTCTTTTCATTTGATGAGAGAAGTTTATTACAAACAAATTGAAAGCTCAAGCTTACTATAATGTGATTTAATTTCTTGTCAAGAATTTGAACATAATTTTATGCCACTTTGTACAGTTCTTGTCTTTTCTTGATTTGCTTTATTAAAAAAACCAAACATGAAATTCAAGCTTCTTGTCTATGCAGTGTTACCTTAGTTCGGAGGAAGGGCAGGTATTTTGGGAGAATCATACTTCTTCCTGTCACCACAGCTAATGAGGCACAGGAAATCATTGACTGTTGCTTGATCATGCATATAGAACAAGCGACTGTTCGGAGGCACATTCTTCTTCTGAGATGAAGCCATCTGCAGCCAATCCCAGCAGGTTTTCCTTCAGGGCTGTAAGTGCACAATAAGAATACAGATTGTTTCTACTTTCCACATCCTTTTAGCAGAGCTTTAGCCAATACAAGTGGGAAAATCAGAATAAACACAGACAGATGTCTAATTTTCCTAGGTAGTCTTTTTGTGTATTGTGCATACAATCTTTTGAACATCCAAGATATTGTTTTAAAAAAACCCAAAACTCCAGAAACTGAGCTAAAAGTCTTTATCAAATCCTGTACATCAGGAAAAAGTAATCATAAGAGGCAAGATCCACATCTGCCAACACTTGATCTTAATTAATTTTTTGATAGGTATTTCTGGACAAACAGACTCAGTCACTACCAGATGTAGCATGTCTGTGTTAATAATCTTAGATAATTGACTCTGTCTTTTGCCTTTTGCCAATTACCACACATCCAGACTTAGCATCTTTCCTCCTCTCTCTGTCTTTAAATTCAATAGAAGGTTAGAGAAATATAAACTAAAAGATTGGAAAGGATAAAGAATGTCCTTAAAATGTGATTGCAATCAAGATTAGGTGTCAGTGATTACCTTCTCTGAGGAAGCAGAAACAAACAATCTGAGAACTTTCTTGTCTTTACCCAGTACTGTTGGCTGCTTCTTTAAAATATCTCTCCTTTCAATATGTTGAAAACACATCAACATTCATAAAAAGAAATTAAAACCAAAACATGCAACTTGGTTCAAAGTAGGAATTATGTGACTGACTGGCATATAAGTATTTTCTCAAAAACTGAGATGAAGGGAAATGGAGCAATTTATTTATGCATTCTAGGAATGTTTAACATTACATTTATTAAGGCTAGTATTTTAGCTATTATTTTCTGATATTGGTAATTAGCACATAATACTGATTTATAAATCTGGCTGTAATTATACCATTCTAGATAAAGAAATTGAATTTGTAAAGGCTAACTAACACAAAGCCTCAATTATCAGTTGATTACAATCATTCAGCAGTGTGACAAATGAGTTGACATAAGCCTAGTAGTTGTGAGGAAAATAAATGCAGCAAAAAATACCAAGCAGAAATTATTTCAGTCATTGAAGTTAAAAAGCCATCTTTGTTTTAGGAGTTCAATAAGCTAAATCCAAATGCTTTAAGATGGACAGAATTTATGAGTTAAGACATTTTTATAATAAAGAACACACTTTCTGATGTCTCTGGCTATTTTTTTTCCCCTGATATTATATGGAAGACAATCAGTTTTATTTGCTAAATTAATACTAAACACTTTCACTTTCATCACATTCCAGGTGCATGTACAAATAATTTAAATGCTATGTAAATAGTGCCACTTGGGCAGACTTCCTGTTTTAGAAAGGTGTTGCAATTACAGAGGTGGTCTGGGACAAAGACACTTTGACTCCCAGCTGTACTCAGTTTTTGGACCAGAGTTCAACCATCTAATTTTAGATGCTTAATTGAAATATCCCAGTTAGCAACACAGTCTCTTCAGAACTCTTCTAATGGTCAGTGGAGAGTGATTTCAGACCTTTGCAAGGTGAGTCAGGAGTTTATTGGGTCAAATTGCCCACTAGAGATGCATATCTTGGATTTTATCAGTTAAGGAGATTCTATTTTAAGTAAGTTGGCTCAAATAACAGCCTAACTCAAGCATTTCTGTGTGCATATGGCCAAGTCACCTGGGTCTTCTACAAATAGGATCCATGTGAAATGCTCTATACACCATCACAGAGGCTGAACAATCCTGTACAGTCTGTGAAGGAGGTTGGTCAGGTGTTGGGTGCTAGCATTAAGTGTGCAGACATTGAGACTGTACTGAGGGCTCACAAGCAAGCATGGCCCTGGACTTGAACTAAAACAACAGAGACAACAAGATCAAGCAATCATGGGGAAGCTCCACTTAATTTCTTACACCTGACCCCATCCCTATCATGTTAAACTGGTGATAGTAAACTACTGACCCATTGCTAAACCTGTGAACATCTCAGACCTAGGTAATTGTCTAAGGAAGAAATAATGTGGACTGGACTGTGACACACACCCTACATGGCAGAAGTTGAGGAGTTTCTTTCAAGCTGAAATTCAGAATTGTAAACTTTGTCTTTGATTGAGGTTTTCAGCCTTCTTCTAGCTTTCAGATTGCAGCTGAGAAGGACATGTCCTGTTCATGCTTATTCAGGTGTCCAGTGACAACCTGAGTCTTCCTCTTCCTGATGAAATGTTAACCATCACAACTATATTCTGCAATATCTGATTCTATATGTCAGCTAAAATTTAGACAACTCATGTAGTTTGGTAGAAGGCAGAAATATAATTCCACTTTCTGTTATATTCTGATTTTATATCAAATTGAGTGTTCTTCCATGGGAAAATTTTGATATTTATTAATGCAAAACTCCTTTTAGTCTTCTGCCTAGGGTATTTTTGAGTTTTATATTTTGAATTTGAATCTCCCACAGCTGATATGAGTACACTATGGAAGCTATGATAGACTATTTTGTAGTAAGATTCAGCAAAATTTCAATAGGTTTGCATAGCAAATATATCTGAATGATAACCACTTTGTCTCTTCCAGAGCTGGAACATGCTCTGTGCTTCACAATCCTGATGGCATTAATAAAGACACTGGATTTCATTATAATAAAAAAAACCCAACCAACCAACCAAACCAACCAACAAAAGACACAAAACCAAACAAAAAATAAAAAAAAAACACACTCCACAATCAAACAGGTTAAATAGCACTTTTTAAAGTGTAACTCTTGTCTACCAAGTGTATTTTAGTTTTTTGTCTAGTTACAATCTCACCCAGCAATGAAGCATATCCTCTCTACTCCATATTTAATTTGCTAAAAACAACACTAGCAAACTCTTTTTGTCTTAACACAAAGTTTTCTTATTTTCTTAGACAGAAATTTCTTCCAGCTGTTCAATATGCCAAAATAGCCTTCATGCACTCTCCTATAATAAAACTTAAATGAACTGCTGAAATATTTGGTACGATATTGGGAGTAAAACTCATTTCCTGTAAATCAGATCACCTATTTCACTTCCAAATAAGCAAACCAAACAAACAAAGATAAATTGATAGCATTCTTCACAGAGCATTGTACCTCTCATTTAATCTGAATTATCTCTGTTCTTCTGTCCCAGATTTTAACTAGTAGATTGCCTTAAAACTCTGTCCTTCAGGCTTAGGAATCCCTTACCAGAGCTGGTTCTGCATTTATTGTTTTACCTACTCTGACCAATACATCTTCCTTGATGAAGGAAATAAACTGAGCTCCAAGTTGTTCACGTTACAGAACAACAGATTTAGTAACTCTTCTTTATTTCCAATTACTCAGATTTTTTTGGTAGCTTAGCCCAACACCATCCAATTTATAAGATAGTAACTTCATAAGCTGATACAGACTGTATTTGATTTAGTGCTTATCTTTCATTTTGAATAGCAGTCTATGTCACTGATGGAAAGGAAAGCCTTCAGGTCAAACTCATCTCAGGTGTAATTCTGCTGCATATACTAGCTACACCCAGAATTCAAATTGTACCCTCTTGCTTCAGACAGACTAGCGTGTAGCTCATGCTGCTGACTGGGGATCTTGTGTATACATGGAAACCACTGTGAGTAAAGATGTATATTCATGCAAGAGATGAAAAACTTGACTTTTCCGAGCAAGAAAATCAAGATACTTCAGAACTGCTTACCTGTGAAATGGCAGTTTACTACCAAAGCCAATAAAAATACTTTAAAGGGCATAAAAAGCAGTATGGGAGCACACTTAGCATATACTCTAACAACATTATGTATATTGTTCCAGCTAATTAAAAGTTTATTTTTTTACATCTGTAAACATATAGAATTAAAAATAATCACCAAAGTGCTGCTTGTATATAGTAAGTTAAAATTAAGAGGATTATGACTGTAACTCCTGTTACAATAAAAAATACACAAAACACCACAACCACAAAGACTTGAGCTTTCTTTTTTAAATAGAGACAAGACTAAACTAATTGCAGAATTTACCATATATAGCACTGAATATACCATATGAGGTCCATAAATTCTCACAAAAAAGTTCACACATTTGAGTGTTGACTTTGCTGTGACAAAAAGTTTTTCAAATACTAGATGGAGATTTCAGTATTTGTGGGATTGATGGGAAGAAAAATGCTATTGCTCCTATCAGCAATTGAGGCTGTTTAAGTTCTCAGTTGTAACATGTATAATTGCATATATTTTCTCATTGAGTGTACATTGGAAAAGAAAGAGTTCTAAGATCTTGAAATGAAATCTGAGACATCAAATATCACTTGATACAAGCTGCAAGTTTTAGATTAAGCACAAGAAAGATCTTGGATCTTCCTCTCATTCAAATAACTTAATGTTTCATTTTTGTTCCTTTATATTTATATAGAACAAGCAAAATGTTGTACTGGCTAAGATCCAATGGGTTTTTTTTTAATCTAGCAAAAATATTTTTTTCAATTGAATTGATAATTATCTCATATTACTTTGATTATATTCTGTAAGTAATATGGAGGAACTATTATGGGTTCAGTGGTATAGAAAGGGGAATTTCTGTAATGATCAGTGAAGGGAGAGTGATAACCAAAACTCACAAGTCAGTAAATAGTTACAGTGATTAAGGTTGCAGGTATGTTTCTCCTATTATTTCCTTCTTTTTCCTTAGGTACCTTTTGATATGGTTTTGGTTTTATTTTTTTCAGATTTTCTCTAATTCAGAAATATTGCTTTTTATGTTGTGTGATGTGCAAAATTTCTCTCAGTCAAATTATGTTTTAAAATTCAGCATTTAGTTCATCCACATACAAATTTGTAATACTACAGCTTTGATTCCTTATTTCCTATGCTTTACCATTTCCACTAGTTCAAGTTCAAGGCATAATCAAGTCAAATGGTCATGCTGAATAAAGAGTGGAAGTACACAGCCCTTCAAATATCAATGTGTATTGATATTTCTTACCACATCCTAGGGCACATAAGTTGGAAGGGGAAGGAGTTTATGTGTCTAGATTGAACAGAGAAATTGAAATTAATTGTGCCAGGTGAACACTGACATAGTGGAGTACCAAAGAGCCTTTAAAACTAGGTAGGCTCATTTGCAAGACATTTCTTACTTTGTACCTTGTGTTGTAAGCAGTGACTACACAAATGACAATGTGCAGCAAATAAGGACAAAATCAAATACTGCCATAATTTGACTAACATTAACTTTTAAGATGAGAAAGGAAATCTTTAGAGGAATCTGTAGTGAAACCTAACCCACAGACAGTGATTTAATATTTAAGGCATACTTTCTGCTTAGGATAAGGAAAGGCAACAAAAATTTAGGCTGAGTTAGCAATACAAGATGTTTATTTAATAAATCCTTTAACAAGATATTTATATTAATTTCCATGGCTACTTAATAAAAAGATGAAATCAAGATTAGCCTTCTTCAAGTAGAAGGCTAAGGAACGGCAGCTGAATATCAGGTATGCTTATGTTTTATGGAGGCAAAGTAGTTTTTATTCTCCTGTTACCCCCTTGTTTATATCTTGGCAGTGAAAAGTAATGTTTCAAATGTGGTGCATCAGCAAAGAGCATAATGTGCATATGTTGGTCAAATGCAGAATAATTCAGCAGAATATCAACTAGAAACAATTTCATGTAAATAAAGAATGTATAAATTACTTCTGCAAACCAGAAGGGCTTGAAAAAGGCTTAAAGACAAGGCCACATTGTGGACATTTATCTGCTTAGGATGCTGTACAGTGCCTTTAAAAAGCTTTCCAAAGGCAGAGGGAAAAGCCCATTAATAAAAAAGGACAGTAGACACACAGAGAAGTCACAAGACCCTTAGATGGTCTTGTGTTGGTGGGTATTTTGGGCTTTTTTTTTCCCTCAAATTGTCACAGCCTGTGCTGTAAAGGTGCATGCACGAGTCATCAGTGCCCTGGCAGCAAGGAGCACAAGCTGTGTCCTGGGGCATCAGGCACAGCATCACCAGCTGGTCAAGGAAGGGGACTGCTCTGCTCTGCTCTGCACTGGAGCAGCCTCATCTTGAATCTTATGTGCAGTTTTGATCACTATAATATAGGAAAGATATTAAGCTATTAGAGAGTGTCCAAAGGAGGGCAACAAGGATGGCGAAGGGGAAGCCGCATGAGGAGCAGCTGAGGTAATTTGGTCTGTTCAGACTTGAGAAGAGGAGACTGAGAGGAGACCTCATTGCAATCTACAGCTTCCTTATGAGTGGAAGAAGAGGGGCAGGTACCAATTTCTCCAGTCTCATGACCAGTGACATGACTAGAGGAAACAGCATAAAGCTCTGCCAGGGGAGGTTTCGGTTGGATAATAGAAAAACGTTTTTCATCCACAGGATGGCTGAGCCTGGAACAGGATCCCCAGAGAAGTAGTCACAGCACCAAGCCTGACAGAGTTTAAGAAGTGTTTGGGCAATGTTCTCATCCTCATGGTGTGATTCCTGGTGATGGTCCTGTGCAAGGCTGAGTTGTACTTAATGATCCTGATGGATCACTTCCAACTCAGCATATTCTATAATTCTATGATTCCATGATATCAGACATGGGATAACTACTTCCAAAACATATGTGAACATGTTTTGTTGTTTACTGTGTAAGCTGATAAAATATTTTACTGTAATTCTGCTTGCCTGATATTGCTGTCAGAAGCATTTTGAGGTGGGATGTTTGTTTTTTGTTGTTGGGGTTTTTTTCAGTTGGTTGATTTGTTGTAGTTTGGGGTTTGTGTGTGTCTGTGCATGTGTATGCGTGTGCACATGTGTTCTTTTTCTGGTGCACAAATATCAAATTTTTGTCATTGTTCCACAGATTGAATCCAAGTGCACCACAGTAATTAAAATGAAATTTTCTTGATGCCCAGGGCTTTTATATTTCTAATTACAATGGTTTTTAGAACCACAATTCTAGAAATACACATTAAGGAAAAGTTTCTGATTATTGAAAAGTGTGATGTCCAATTCTGAAACTGTCTACATGCATTCATAATAGTGAAGCATGACAGTATCTCATCACTTGAAGAGGCACTTATTTTCTACTAGATATCAGCAATACTTAATAATTCTATGTGCTATTGTCATTGTGACGGTTAAATTAGTTTCCATAAATATAAAAAATATAGAACCATAGAAAGATTTAAATCAGATTTACAGAAACTTTGCACTTTATACAATTACCATCTCATGATGTTGAAAGTGAAATGAAAAAACTCACAAATTCTATCTCCTTCTTACTTTACTAATATGTTATATTTCTTTCTTTATGCATACGTATTTATATATGTAAATGTTAAGCCTAAAATTTCATGGGTGATGCAAGACTGCCATCTACAGGCTATACAAGAAAAAAGGTTTTTTTAAAAGGCTAGAAATGGAATAATTTCTAATACAGTTTTTTAAAAAGGAAATTCTGACCTTTTTTTCCTGAATGTTTTGCTACTATCTGCCACAATCTCTGAGAAAGATTTTTGTACTTGATATACACACCAGAATTTTTGTGTTTAGGGTTTTAAAATACACAAACCCAAATCAGCAAGCCCTAATTCACCTCTCTGATGAGTTCATTTTGTGCTTTCTTGCACAAAAAAGTTTCTTCACAAAATATTGACATCCCATTTTTCCACAATAGAAAAATTTTAGATATGTTACTGATTACCAAAGTATATTAAAAATGAAAGAAAATATTTAAATCAAACAGTTAAATAATGTGATGTTTCTTTAGACATATGTTTAATAAAAAAGTACAGGTCTTTTGACATATATATTCTACAAGTCTTTTATTTATAAAATAAGAATTTTTATATGATATCTGTTTTTGACAATTATATTTGTACAACAAATTTTCTTTGGTTTTGTACATCATCAATCCAAACAGCCATTGATGTTTTTTATTATTAAAAAAAAAACAACACATCACCACCACAAACCCCCTCAACTTGTATTTTATGCTATTATATAAGCTCTCAATCTTATTCATTAATTTAAAAAAAAATAATAAAATCTCCCAAAACCACAACAGAAAACCCAAGCAGAAGAAGAATTAACCAGCAAATGCATAACCTGAATAAACTTGACCATTTCATTAGATCTTTGTTTATAATCAGTTGCAGAACTCCTGCTGAAAGTAATGAGAGCTTTGCATAAAAAATGATGGCAAGTCTGTGCACAGTAATCAGCTGCAAACTTCTAATAGGAGTCATTATTCTACCTTAATAATAGCTACATTTAAGCTGAGTAATAATAAATTAACCAACAGTAGATTGTTTTGTGTTGTTCTTGTTTTTAATTATTAGAACAACAAAAAAGCTGTGAGATATATATATATTAATTTTTACTGCTGCAGCGTTTTATATATTATGCAATATACAAGGCATACAGGGAGACCTGGGCACATTCACCCTGAAGAAAAGAAGGCAAGGACCAACTCTAATTGCTTTCTTCAATTATCTATGGTGAAGTTTTAAAGAAAATAGAGGTAGACTCTTGGTTGTATTATACAAGGAAAGAAGAGGCATTTGGCAGGACTTGCAGGAGGTGATGTTCCAATCAGAGAATAAGGGTTGAGGGGAGAAAAATCAGTGAGGGTTGTGAAGCTGTGGAAGAGGTACATCAAAGGTTTTGCAGAGGTACTAAAATGTGACTGTACCCTTTGCAATCTGACCTAACCTCAAAGCTGATCCTGATCTGAGAGCAGTCAGATTTCCAGAAATCCTGTCTAGTCTAAATTGTCATAAACAGTAGAATTTTTGTGAAGATTTTTCTTTCGTATTTTCCCACTAAATTTATGTTGATTTCTGTGGGATTTGGATCAGACAGTTACAGAGCAGATGCTAATGTAGTTTGAACCTCACACCTGCGAGTCTCAAGAATAAAGGAAAAGTGCAAATTCAGTGCTAAAGAAAAATCCATTTCTGCCTTGTGGAGTTAATTAGCATTTGACTTAAACTAACTATAAACACATATTTGTTGTTAATGATTCTGAACAGTGTTCTTTAGGGATCAGGTGTGAAAATATGTTTTAAAAAACCCTGAAAACTAAAAAAAGAGCCAACTCCATTCTTTTAAACTCTTCTTAACTCATATTTTGAAACTTTTAATGACAATACATTAGCCACACAAGAAAACAAGTAAACAAAAATAGGAGCTAAAGTTATCTAAGTTCACTAAATGGCTTGTGACATCAATTTATTTTGCAATTTATCATAAAATACAGGTAAGAAATGGGAACGGCTAAACTGACAAGTTTAACTGATTATACCGAGTGAAAATACAAGAAATATATTTGCTGCTAAGACAAACGGAGCAGAAATGTGCATGTCTTCAAAATGGAATTACAACTAGAAAGGAGTTATTGCAGGACTAGAGCTACCAAAATAGAGTAGAGTTTGTTATATGTAAGGTACAAGGTAAATTAAAAACCAGTGAGGGAGAAGACAAAAAAGAAGAAAAAAAAAAAGTCAGTGCAATGTTTTCACCTTCAGAAAAGACAGAAGCCACTCTGTTAAAGGTAACAAAAATATTTGAAGACTCTTTTGTGTTTTGCTTAAATGCCGCTTTATAGAAAAGGAGATTACACTATGAATCTCTTTTACTGCACAGTAAGTTTATTTAAAAAAAAAAAAAAAAATCAATGCTTTACCAGGGCTTGACTAAGATGTGCTGTGAACAGGGAGATGATAGGCACAGGGGAATGTAACTGTGAGCTCGTGATTATTTCACAGGGCCAAAAGAGAGTCTTTCACCTGACAGGAAAATGGAGAGGTCACTTTTCTTTGAAGAATTTATTCCCTTTTCTTAATTAATAACTGAATTCTTCTCACTTCAGCAGACTTGTCTCTAAGTTTTTAGCCAACCATTTTTACCAAAGGAATCAAAAAACATTCAATCTGCTCAAAGGACACTATCGTAACGAATTTAACAGCAACATCAGAAAATACCATGACTGAAACTGCTATTTGTTTAGAATAGTTACTATCCATAATGGGATTTTTGTAAAAGAAACCAAAGAGTTATTATGATTCTTCATTTTTATCTCAAATGCATACATTTTGATTACAGAAATATTTTCACCAAAAAAAAAAAAAAAAAAAAAAAAAGGGAAAAATACCCTTTCCATCTCACTACCAAATTTGTGGTTCAGGCTGTGTGTAAACAAGTGTTAACCAACACGAATAAAGTAAGCAGTGTATGTTGGATTTACTTTGTTCAGATACAATCTGCTAAAATTAGACAGATGCTGAATAATCTGAGAGAAGCTAGAGACCTTTACAACTAGAACATTCTTATGGCATTAACTCGAAATGTCTTAAGCAGTATTGAGTACATTTCAAGTGCTTTGATTTAGTCAAACATATAAAAGCAAAATTAGGAACCTGGAGGAATCTCTTAAAACTTGGAATTCTAGCTGTCAATCTACAACATTCTGAAAAAGAATGTATTTACAATATATGTTTTTTAATTATTGCTTTCACTTTCAGGAAGATAATTTGGTAGACATTTAACTGTTAATTAAAAAAAAATTCTGAAGGACAGAAAGTTTTGTTTGGCACACTTTGACTGTCAGCAGAGTAGGATACCTAGTTCTCATTTCTGTCTTACATGATCACACCATGACTGCAGGTTGAAAGTTTTTTTTAGAAAGGTTGACAATTTGAAATGTGTAAAGATCAGACAGAAATACTATGAATAGATGCTGCAGATAGGGCCTGATGTCATTTTGCTCTTAGCTCCCCTATATCATCACTGCTAAAGTCAATGCAACAATCACAGTATCACACATAGTAGTTGTGGTTGGAAGGGATCCCCAGAAATCATCTAGTCCAACTGCCCGTCTCGGAGCAGGGTCAGCTAGAATGCCCAGGACAATGCCCAGTCAGGTTTCGAATTCTGCAAGGACTAAGACTCATGTTTGATCACTTTTTGTTGCAATTAAGTGAAATTTTCTGTACTTCAAATTGGGCCCATTGCCACTTGTCCTCTCAATGGGCGCTACTGTGGAGCATCAGGTGTGTCTTCTTTGCTACATCGTATCAGGTATTTATATCAGTTGATTACATTCTCCCTGAGCCTTCTATACTCCACACTGAACAGTCCAAGCTCTCTGAGCCTTTTTTTCATAAGAGAGTTACTTCAAACCCTTATTCACTGTCATGGCCCCTTGCTAGACTTGCTCCTCGATGTCTGTGTGTCCATTACACCGGGGAGTCCAGGATTAGACACAGCATTCATGACGTGTCTCACCAGGTCAGAGTAGAGGGGAAGGATCACTTCTCTTGACCTGCTGAAAATACTCTATTAATGCAGCCCAGAAGGCTGTTGGCCTTCTTTGCTGCAAGGATGCATATTCCACCAACTCCATGTTCATTTTGAGAGCAGATGAATATGTGGCAATGTCAACTAAATTCCTTTCTCCCTGTCCCTCCCCAAATCTTATCCTAGTGTATCCCATTGGCTGTTTCTATGCTGTGATAATTATACACCATGATTTAGACTGAATTCATATCCTAGAAACCTTTGCACATAAGAACAGCTCTATGAGTCTTTGGGTTATTTTGAACTTCGACTGTACAAGTTCAGTACCAATGAATATTGTTATTACAGTTCAACTACCTTGAAAAACAATACAGAACTGTACAAACTCTATTCAGCTAAGCCTGTTTGCTTAGTTAGAAGAACTATCAAAAATATTTCCATAGTAGTTTCATTTAATCCACTAATTTAGTCGGACATTTTGTACTTAGGGACATTTTACTCTATGAGAAAGTATCTATGCCATATAGTTATTAGAAGTCTAGTTTCCTATAGGAAGATTCCATTTAAATAGTTGTTCCATACTTAAGCAAATTTTTCATCAGTTTAATTAATCAAACAGCAAAGTAAGATCTAAAGTTATAAATGAACAGACTCTGATTCTGCCTAAATATTCCTGATTTGTATATAAATATGGCTCCTTCCACAATACAAGAGTGAGCAAGTTGTGTGTCATGTTCTCCTAGTGCTAATCTCTCTCTGCTACTTTAATAAACTGCAGTGGAACTAATGTGAAGTATATGTACTGTGGTAAAATAGAATAAAATAACATCTGCTATAGAAATATCCATCACTAGCCCCATATTCTCAAAGCCTTCTGCGAGCTGGTAATAAGGAGATATAAATGACTTGGTTCTGCCAATTTCTAGTTGTGCAGTCAGTGTGAAATACAGAGATTATAAAATGTTCCTCTGTCACGTCTTTTGGTGGTGATTGGACTATCCAGTGAAATATGGAATTTTATTCTTGGTACTTCAAGATAATAACAATAACTGTAAAACTAATATTGTTCTTTCCTGTAATTGCTGCTATTCATCATATGGTGTGAGAAATTCAAGAACAAATATACACCACTTTGTTTCATTGTAGGCGTCTAGATCAAGAACTATTCAAGGAAATTATATCATAATGATGACTTACATTTAAAGAAAAGCTTATGAAAATAGGACTACATTAATAGTTTTATGCCTTACAGCAGTCTTTATACCCACTCTTTGAACACAAAGATGTACTCAAACTACCAATATTGTCAGTGACACATACCCTGTAGTTACTACATTGATGTAATGTAGTAAATTGGTGCCTTGCCTAGATCACTTTGATTCCACAGTAGGTCTTGAAAAATCAAGGGAAATTTTAACAAGTGATGCTTCATAGTGCTTTGGAAGGTATGACTTCATTGTACTCAATTTTATTTTCCCCATTATTTACCTCTTCAGTGAAATTTGTCAGATTTTCTATTTATGGAAAAACTAGCCAATTTTTTTCCTGTTTCACTCCCCTGTGAAATAAAACTTTAGTCATGTAGCATAAATGTAAAATTTCTTCTTATCTTCATTAATGTTTCAAAACACCCAGATAAGGGTTAGTGACTGTTTGATTTTGTTATGTGGGGAAAGGTTAAATGTATATTTCAAGAAAATAAATAAATAAATAAATAAATAAATAGAAACAGTCAAAGCAGATTTATTTTAATCTAATTGTATGTTTTGTGAAATTAATTAGATGACACTGAACATGCTAGATTTTTAAATTAAGAAAGAAAAAGGGACACAACAACCACAACTATTTAAGTTAAGAATATATGTATGTGTTATAAGGCCCTTTTTTACACATTGAAGAAAAGCCTGCAAGATCTAATTATGCATTCAAGTCATTAGGAGGCACTTAATGACTTTATAACATCACAGACAGATTTTATCTAATATAATGTATAAATCTTCAGCCAAGCTATTCACTTTGCTTTCCAGTGTTTTGCATGGAAACAAATTAAGCTTTGAAGGGCCAGTGAAATAGAAAACTTATACACTGGTTTAGGTCAATTGTAAGGACTGAAGAGCACAAGAAATAAGAAATTACTTTGCAGCAGGAAGCTCATTTAAAAACAAAACAAAAAAACCCCCAACATGTTTGTTTGGAATTATTATTATTTGGAATATATATTAGATCTTTATCTCTTTATGCAGTGATGTGATTATGGTGATAAATGGAAAATGTGATGATACTGTACTATTTAATTTATGTCTAAGTTAATTCATTAAAATAAAACTGAGAAGTTAGGTAGGTAGGCTGTTTCCTCTTTCTGCTCTTCAGAACTTTAAAAACTCACAGAGTGCACATAAAATTACAGGAGCCATGCTACTATTCGGAGATATTACTACTCTGAAAATTTCTTTTTTTTTTTTTTTTTGTATAACAGCAAAAGAGAAATTATCCAAAAAAGAGTTGCCAAATTTTTCCATCCAAACACCTCATTTTGATTCAGCAAGTGTTGCAAAAGAAAAGAAACATCCAGAAACAACAGCACTATTACTATATTCTTGTTTTCGTCAAGAAACAGAGGACTGTTACATACATTGTTTATCTTCATCATACTAGCTTTCATACAAATGTGATTCCATCTGAAATTGTTTAATATGTATTAAAAAACCCCAGTCACTGTTATCTCTGGTTTTCAATATTTTTAAGATGATTAGAAAGTCATGTAAATATGATTTTATCAGTGGCAATTGTGCTGTGTCAGTAAACAAAACTTCATAAATGGAGTCATTCACTTTTTGTCTAAAATTTCCTACCTTTCTTTCTATCTTTCTTTCTATGTATATGGGAGGGAAGTAAGCCATTGCTCCTCAGAATGGATTGAGAACCAGAAGAGTTCAATGAATGAGCTGCTGGAGGCAGGGGGGTGGATGGGGAGACTGGGGGAGAGGTAGGGAGTAAGAAAGGAGTTAAAAAAGAAGTCTCCAGCTTACTTTTAAAGCACTTGATTGAAAATACGAATCAGAAAATATGGCAAATACTGGATATAAGATAGAAAAGGCAAAAAAAGAAAATTAGAAGTGAACAGAAGAAATAACTTTTGTAATTAAATCTGTATTTTTTAATGAAATTTTGCGGTTTAATATGTTAACATTTTGTTAAATCGTTAACTAAATGTTAAATAGGTGGCCAGTATTAGAACTAAAATTCATCGTAGCTTCAGATGTTGTGTTAGAAGTGATAGCTTTGTTATATTTGCAAATAAGAATCTCAGCATGAATACAAGTTCAGGAGAATGCCAGAAGAACACCACTAAAGTGTAAACACTTCTTTTGTTATTTGTAAAATAAAGCTGCACAAATAAGTGGAGTGGATTCAGTTAATTTGTTACCTAGTTCTAAGGAGACTAGAACCAACCTAGGCCTAATATTTATATCTTGTGTTTGATAAAACTAGTTTGATATCATTCTGTAGGTAGTTCTAGATGCAGAAGTGAGAAGTTTAATAATTCTGCATCCTCTCAGTTACATCATTCCTTCCTTTTCCTTTTCCTTTTCCTTTTCCTTTTCCTTTTCCTTTTCCTTTTCCTTTTCCTTTTCCTTTTCCTTTTCCTTTTCCTTTTCCTTTTCCTTCTCCTTCTCCTTCTCCTTCTCCTTCTCCTTTTCCTTTCTCTGTTCTTTTTCCTTTCCCTGTTCCTTTTCCTTTCCCTGTTCCTTTCCCCTTCCTTTCATCTTCTACATGCATTACTTACCCTGATTAAATTTCCTATAGCATTATCCATACACACTTTCTACATATTCTGTAACACTTTCCACATGTGACTAAAACTAAAATATATATTTCTGCTAAAATATTGTCTGCTGGAAAATTCCCATCTCTTATCTGTCAAATTTTTGATGAAGTTAAAAAACTAAAATAAGTTATCAGTTGGATTTTCAAATTAGAAGAGCTGCTTTTCTTTTTTACTGAGTTAAGACTTCAATTTAGAATTGAGTCAAGGAAAAAATTGGTCTATATGCATTTTATGTGACTTTTGGATTAAAGTAGATCAAGATACCTAATATTGGTTATGGTGAAAACAAGCTCACAATGGCTAACACTGTTGAATGTTTCTGTTATCACCTTCAGCACTGAGATAACTTAATTCAAGATTAATGTAGGAAAGGAAAGTAATACATAATCTTTGATTTACCAAAGGAACATCAAACCACACTTTAATATCTCCTCCTTCTGTGGAGTTCATTTCACTATATTCTTAATGCTATTCTTTGATTTGCCTATACTAGTAAAAAATGTTTTGCCACATTTCATGTTTTAATTCTAAAACTTAAATTTTATCTTGCACTGTGTTTATGGTCTCTTGTCATTCTAAGCCATTTGAAATTAATCAAACCAGAACATTTCTAGAAGAGAAGGTGTAATTTAGTTGCTTTCAATAACAAAGGATGGGTTTCAAATATTTATCACTTTGTTTCCAGGCCTCTGGTTTCATGTTCCTTTCAAATGTCCTGGATCAGACATAAAAATTCTAAACATTCTCATTAGCATTCAGCGTTGATTCTTCTCCCCAAATACTAATCTTAAATCTGGAAGAAATTCATAGTTGGTATTACAGGCTACCTCTAAGGATGTTAAAGACAGCAACATATTTATCAGAACATTCTATTTAACCAGGATCTTGCTTGGTTAGGTCAAGGGGGACTCAGCTAAGCTAAATCTGTGCTAACTCCCAGTTGCAAAGTTCTGATCTCAGCAATGTCCCTAACAAGAGGGCAGAGCCAAATGAAGCAGAGGCAGGGACTGGTCACAGTGTCCATCCAAAACCCCCAACACAGCAAGCGGAGTCAACATAGCCAGGCACGTCTAGGTGAGCCTATGGAGGTCCAATCAGCAGATAAAGGACACAGAGGCAGGTACACCTACAGGAGAGCTTAGTACAGGATAAAAAGAGTTTAATTTATTGATTCATTTTGGGCAATCTGTCTTTAGGCCAGGCTGGATCCAGTGCTTTTTTTGTCTTCCTACAGTAAACATAACATTATATAAACATCATATCTGCAAAGGATAGTATGTTGTGCTGTTTGAAGCAAAAGGTGATGATGTTCTGTTGTCACATGAAGATTAAGTATGTATTTAAGTATTTAGAGTTGATCTGGCGGCACACAGGTTTATTATGACAGAGTAGAAACAAAGGACTACATAGGTGGAGATTTAAATACTTTAAACAAAATAAATTACTCTGAAATGAATGTAAATTTCAATTGTTAGAAGATGCTAATTTCAAATAAATATTTTTCATAATCACACAAGCATACTGCTCAAATAATATTTCAACAGAGAGCTCAACACAATTGTTGCACTATATTTTGTTTTTACTTTTCCATATAATGTCTCAACATGATTTTTAATATTAGAAGTTCCAGAATTCATCATAAAACATATTTCTGTGCTATAGGTAACAAATAAAAAATTTTGCGGTAAGTTTATTTTTCAGAATGACTAAATAACTCAGAGTGACTTGCTGGATGTCTAAGTTTTCTTTTCCCTTTCCCTTTCCCTTTCCCTTTCCCTTTCCCTTTCCCTTTCCCTTTCCCTTTCCTTTTTCTTTTTTCTTTTTTTCCTTTTTCTTTTCTTTTCTTTTCTTTTCTTTTCTTTTCTTTTCTTTTCTTTTCTTTTCTTTTCTCTTTTTTGTTCTTGTCCTTCTATTTGGTTTTTTTTTTCCTTATTCTTCTGAAATAATCTACCTATGATCCCGTTCCTGATGTATGTTTGGGGTTTTGTTTCAGTTTGATATGTTTGGGGTTTTTTGCTTTTAATTACATACTATCTTTTTAATGTTTGTCACAATAACACATGATTGTTTCTCTTATCAAGATAGAATGACATATTTCAACAGTTTCATTCTCACTCCACATCTTCAGGGAAAAAAATAGACTCTTTATCTCATTGTATGAATAGGAAATTGAGGCATAAATTCAATAATAAGCTAAGGTTACATGGGGAAGTCTGCACCTGGGGGCAATACCATGGAACATTTTGCTTTTACACTTTCTCCCAAATAAAACATCTTCTTTAAAGACTTGAGCAAATGGGAAGAAAATATCATGGCAATAAAATGAAAAATTGCTTCAGCATAGAAAAAAAATAGTGAATTTATTAACTCAGTGACATTTCAGAATCAGCTAGGTATCAGCACAGTGCTCCATACTTTTACGTTTTTCAGCTTCTAATTTTAATGAAGAATGCTCTAAACACAGTGTTTAGAATTTGTGTTGAACCCTGAATTTCATCCTACTACTTTGCTTTGCTAGACAGATTTAACATAAAACTGTTACAGGTTAACAGATTTGGTATAATTTTCTGTATCGTTCTCTTCATTCAGCAGACACACACATTTCTATGAAGAAATATATATCTAAAAGTATAAATGTTATTGTGTATATGATCTTTAAACTCAGATATTACTTTTCACCTCTTTGTACAATAATGACATTTTGCTCATTTATTCTTACTATTCACTGAATCAGGGATCAGAATTCACCACATCACTCTTCTTCCTCACTGAAACCTATGACTTGTTTTGACAAAGTGCATATGGAGCTATCACATGCAAAAAACTAATCTTCATCCTTTGCATCACATGCAAAAAACTAATCTTCATGCAGTCCAGTTAGAGACCTAATATGGAACTGGAGAGCTCCTGAGCTGTGGGAAAAGGGTCGTGCATGTGTCAGACTTATTTTGTGCACAGATTAACTTGCAAAATAGGTTGTTACTGTGATTATAGGATGGAGTTTTGCAAATAAACCAACTGTATGTTAAAAGAAAACTGTAGGTGCTGAACTGATCAGCACTGCCACACAGGTGTACCCCTGGCCATGCAAAGAAAAGTAGCATGAACTTCTAGTGAAATGTCATAGGTGAAACTTCAGTTTCTACATATTTCCAAAGATAAATTGAAACTGTGTTGGGGCTTTGAGGATCCAAATTAAGCAGTTGTATGGCAAATGTTTAAACCCTTTCTTGTACTCTGAATCCAGTTAAACACTATTACAGCCAGGTAGAAAATAACTCAGTACATTCATGATTAGAGAGAAATGTATGATAACTATTACAAAAAACCAAACCAAACCAAACCAAACCAAACCAACCAAATAACCAACAAAAAAACCCACCAAACCAAACCAACCAACCAAAAAAACCCCACCAACCCAACAGAAAACAAAACCCAGACACCTAAGATCTAAGGTAGGTACTTGTCAGGTAAATATAGTTTGGGAAAATGGATGATCTTTCTCCTGTCCTCCTCATCTATCGTGTGATTCAGCAAGAAGAACTACCTAATGAGCCTTCCGATGAAACCAAAGCTGTTGGAAAAGTTGTGTGACTGGGGAAGACAACACACTTGCAAACTGGTATGCACACAATTCATAGGAAGGCATTTTGTCTTACTTTGGGCACAGTTCTTTAGATATTCAAGACCATGCCAGTTTAAAACATCATACGAAGTTTTTTTCATTTGCTATCTTCATTAAGGGGAGTAAAATTTTGGAAAATGTCCATGGATCTCTATCTTACTTACTGGCAAATATTCTTTCAAAAGCAGCATGAAAGACAGCTGAGAATCTGACAGAAAGGACACAGGGAAAGAAAAGGGAGTTTTCCAGTGGCTCATTTGCAAGTTAATACCTTCAGAACTAGTCAAGTAAGAAAAAAAAATCTTTGCCTTATAAGTATTTTATTTTTCACAATAGCACATGCAAAAATAGGTATGTAAATACATAGAGATGAAAAGCAGAAAAACTAATCTAAGCAAGAGATTGTGTGTTAATGTCTTAAAATAATCATAAAATATGCTGCTTAATTGTTAGCAATTCAGAAAACAGCTAGTCCCTTTATACTGAAGCTTAGTGACACCCAAAGAGAGAAGAAATGTATTTTTATTACACTCAAATGGTTTCAAAATGTTAACTATGTTTTTCTTATCCATCTTTTCTGTAGAATTCCAATATAATTATATATAAATATATATAATTGATTAAA
>VWZD01006549.1:12621-25805 GCA_013396695.1 Sakesphorus luctuosus | reverse complement strand
TACCTGAGGCTTTGTAAAATAAATGCTAGTATTTTTTTATTGAGCTGTTTGCTTGACTAAAAATTATATTTTTTTTCTTAAAACACAGTTTTAAAAATGCTCCATGCCTTTTCATAGGAATAAATTTGCATTTAAGTCAGTATCTCTCTTTCTGAAATCTACAGCTCCCAGGAAGTAGTGCTGTTCTGCAGCAGCCTCCTAATAACTACAATTACTAATATTTCACCTTAAAGCAATTCAGCAGTAATATGCATGGACAGCTCCCTTTTTGTCCTTGTCATTTCATAAGCATAGATGGACTGTTGTCAAAAGTAGAGAACAAGTATAAGCGTTTAGGAAATAGCAGAAGTTTACTTACATCTGTGAAACAATTTTTGGAGAAGCAAGGCACCCTTGCTGGCATGAATATTTAGTCTTTCTGTCTTAATGTGCTTGCTTCACAGAGCAGATGCCAGACACTTTAGTTCTTTCATTTGAAGCATGTAGACATTTTGACTAAAAGTTCTTGATATTTCAAAGGTAACCAAGAGAGCACAGAGATTTTGTTCTTTGTATTTTAAGCAGTCTAGAAAATATAATAGGGATTTTTTATCTTGGACCCACATATCTGAACTGCACTCTGGGAACTGATACACTATGCAAAATACATTATTCCTTCAAAAGTTTTTCTGAGATAGAATGTATTCAATGTGCCATTTCTGTTCAACTTAGAAACCAGNTATTCAGTAGATGATGATATGCCCCCAGATGTCCTTATTTTTCATGCTTTTACAATAAAAATGAACGCTTTTATAGTAAGACAGTTTGCAAGAATTCATATTCTGTATGCACATTCTGTAATTGTTTCTATGGCATCAGGAATTTGTGATACCATGACATTTATTCACTGCTGAAAAAACCCTATACTCTCTGATGTGAAGGGACCTTGTAATTGATCTATCTGCCTGAACCAGTTTTGTTATCTGGAGAAAAAGAAGCAAGAAAAAATGCTTTCTGTCCCTCATGCTGTCAAATATATCCTGCAAAAGGAAGCTTTGTATGAAAGCAGTCCTGTTTGGAGGGCTTCCCCGACTTGCACTAAAACAAGAAACCCAGACAATTCTTCATAGAAGAGATGAGGTATAATATATCTTAAAGGAGTAAGATTTTTAATTGTCTCACGGACTCTGTCTTTCTCTACCTTCAAAATGTAAAAATACAAGCAAATATATGGAGAGTATGAAACATGCACTCGTTATAGAAGCAAGGAGCAACAAAGAAATAAAGTGGTTTCTTCCCAGGAATTATGGTAATAAGTGAGGACAATAATAATGAGGTAGAATTTTTTGAAAAGAAAACTGTAATCTTCATTCTTTGCTATTTCTAATTGTTGATCTGCTTTATCTAGGCTCTTGTGAGAATGGTTTTGTAGCAGAGCACATATCTGAGAATAAAAGTCACTGCCACTAAAAAAAAATGAAAGTTTGNGAATAAAGCTTAGCATTCTGCTTTAATGAATGAGATGCTTTTCACTTTCACAAATGAACCTATTTCAAATTTGAGCCAAATATGTACAATGGGTAAAATCAGAAACTGCTTGAATTGTCAGAAAATTAGCAAGGTTTATTAAATTTCATGCATGACTTACTATCCCAATGGTACATCTAAAGGAAGATGAACAAGTAATTCCATTTCTCCTTAAATAGTATCAACATGGAAAAAAGTGATTAAAATAGACATTAGGAAAAATTTCAATATGATTGTCACTATTAAAGATATACAACACAGTTACTATGGGCTCACTTTAAAATTGTTTTACTGATATAATCTATTTCTTCTATGTATTCATAAGCAATGCTTCAGCTTCTGCTTAGTTTTGTATTAAGATTTTTCTGATCTCTTGAATCCTTCTAACCTGCAGTCTTACATTTTCTTTAAGATATCAAAATAGCAGAGGCATTGGTATACTACATTTCTGAAAAAACTGACATACTTTTACAAAGAAAAGCCAAGAGAATGCTTTTATTTCCTGCTGTTCACTTGAGTTTACTTGAGTAAACTGCCTGTTTGAATTTTTCCATAAGCTCTGCACAACAAAAACTATAAGACTACAGCAATGACTGCTGTCAACTGAAGATCTGCATACATCCATCCACATGTATGTAAATATTTGCACCAGTTTTAAAAGTGCCATATGCCTCTAACAGCTGTTATGCACTCACTTTACAACTCTTGTATATTCAAATAGCATATAAAGAAGTGAATACTCCATGACTGTATCCAAAGGGAAGAAGCTGGCAGATAATTCTGTAAATACTTGAGTAATCAGCAAAAACAAATGGCTTAAATTTAATGTATCATGGAAATCCTCTCCAATGGCTGTTATGCAAGGAAAATATGTTGGAAAAGGATCAGTTCATGGTTTAAGAGTTAATGCTGCACAATTTTAATCATCACTAATGCCCAGGCTAATTATAGGCTGATAATTAATAAAAATGCTCTGAATTAACTTCAAGGCTGCAATCCCAATTTCTTACTTCAGACCACTCAGTCTTTATTGATGCTACTGTATTGCCAAAGCCTTATAATTCCCCCAGCAAAAAATTATTTCTCTCTAGGTTCCAGTGTGAAGAGAACAACAGCGCCTCAGTCGCTTTTCTTTTCTGCTTGGATCTTTGCCATAACTTCCCTGACTGAATCAATGTGATTTAAAATAGCAGAATTGATTTGCTGATTTCAATGCCATTGTTTTATCTTTCCAACATAAAAGAGCACTTGATTTTTTTTTATTCTTTACTTCTATTTCTTTCTTCTCTTTCCTTTTGCTTTTTCAGATTATTCTCTACACCTATGAAACATTTCTGCTTAATTGATGAAATATACACTATGGGTGGCTTTCTCCATGTACCTTGACCACATAAGCATATAAAACATCTTGTAGAGAAAGCTTCTGTCACTAGGCATTATGAATGGTAACTGGTTTCTTCATCCATGCATATACGGAACTGCAGCACTTTTAGTGGTAGCTGTTGCCACCCACTTGCTGATACAGATGTGTGCTGGATCAGTGCTCTTTGTTAACTATGATATGGAAAATCTCTTCCCTGACTAAATGTGAGACCCCCAAGGGATATTTCTCAGTGCATATACTATAGGATTACACATTGCTACTCCTTCTGTTAGTGATAGTAAAGGATGCCCGCTCAGTATTTTAATGTCTGTGTGTGGATGATATTCATGACTCTTTCTGGTCTTTTACGGCAAGTTCAGACCAAATTTAACTTGCTGGGGTACTGCCATTGATGGTCATGAATGCACTGAATTTTTCTAATTCTTTTTAAAAAAGGAATATATGATAGTGGGTCTATCATTGTCACTTGGGCTGAACAGAACCCAGATCAGATGAAAGGAATTAAATGGAATGAAGTACATCTTGCTTGTTTTAAGTTCTGGCTGTTCAGCATCATTTCTTGTTCTCATANNTTTCTTGTTCTCATCTACATGAGGAGATTGATGGGAAAGATTCCAAACTGTAAATATTAACTCTATGCTATGCAGCCAGAAATTAAGATAAGGAGAGCTCTTTTTCTGTCTATCTGTTTGATTTCAGAGTTTATATCTGTGTCTTTTCATAGTCTTCTGCAGTGATAGTATGTTTCTTGTCAGTTTTTCCTTCTGAAATATATATACTACACATAGCTGTTTCCAAGCATCTCAGAGAAGTATACTTTTATCCTTTCTCTGGATGCTATCTCTGCACAGTATTTACACACATTAAAAAGGCGAACTCTGCATGCTTCCACACACTCTACATGACAGATCCTAAATGTTTGGAGGTTTGGTTTCCAAAATAATTAATTTTATCCTGATGGGATGCTGTCACTTTTAAACTAGACAAGTCATTTAAGTTCTGTGCTCTCTAGGATATATAGTAGATGTCTATCTCCATTGCCTTCAAAATGCATTTTTCGTTTTCCCAGTCTCAGTAGGAATTTGTTAAACTTCAAACCTGCTCAAATCCTAACATTTACCTGGAGCCCTTAACTATTATATGACCTGAGGATCAAGGAGCACATAAAAACTAGATATGAAGCAAAAGGAACATTATTGTTTCTTCATCCTGGCAAATGATACTTGTTAAGGACAGTTGTTTTCTTTCTTATTCTAGAGTTTTTGGGTTTTGTTTGTTTGGTTTTTTTTAAGTTGATGAAAAGATCGATTTAATTGATGGAAAGATATGCTCTGATACAACTCATCGTAAAATGATGCCAGCTATTTGTAGGAAAAGGTTTAGTCCTCCTGTCATAAAGTGTATCATTATTAGGAGACAATATATGAGAAGTTTCCTAACATTTTATAACCTTTGAAATCATCTAGTTTTGCACCACAGTTCTGTTAAAGAGATGCTATCTCATGAGTTAGGGGTTTGTTCACAAAATCAAAATTGTATCTCTTGTCAAAGTCCTTTGTAGGATCAGAGTTCTGCCATTGAATGAAGACTTCAAGAAGATTAATGACAGAAAAGCAAATCTTTTCAAAATTTGGCCTGTAATTTTAGAGACTTTTATGTATTCTTTTTCCAAGGACATTTCCTTTTAAAAGAAGTAAATTGGGCCTCTCTCACATTCATCAGGTACTAGACTGCAGGTGTGGCATGTCAATCACATACCTAAATTAATCATAGTAAATCTTCTCCAAAGAAAATAAAATCTCTACAACTGCACCTGTGTAAAGTAAAAATCAGCAGCTTAGTCCATGGACATGGATATCATTTGAACATGAACTTGCAATATGGTGCATTGTATTCATGACAACAACATGTAATCAAAGAAATTCTTATGTTTCTTCTTAAATTTGTTTACTGATTTAAAATGTTTACGGTCACACATCAGGATTTGCAAGAATGAAAGTGACAAGATAATACAGATGAAATATACAGGAAAGTTAGAAGCATCTGAGCAATAATGAAATGTGATTCAGAATGGAAGACATAAGATAATACATCTTGAAGAAAATAGTCTCAAATGCAATTCAAAGGGAGGGAGAGCCTTGGAAAGCTGTAACGCTAAAACAGATCTAAGGATGATGGATAGTAGACAGTAAATTAGATATCGAGCTTGTAATGTAATAGGAAGGCACAAATAAACCACTCAAGCTTAGGCTGCATCTAAAGGAAATGCATGCCATAATCTGTATGAGCACTGTTGAAAACACTACAAGAATAGTAGGTGCATTTCTGAGGTCTGGTTACTGAAATGGCACAGAAGTTGAAACAAAGGTGAGGAAAATCACACACACACAAATAACTGAAAAGCTGGTGAGATTGTTTTTACATGCTAAGTGAGCAACACCAAAACAGAATACACCTCTAGAAATACTTTCTTGATATAAATACCAAGTGATGAAATATTTTGGAATTGTCATGAAAATTTATTCAAAATGAAGACAGAACATAAAAAGAAATAAAATAGTTTTCAAGGAAAAAGTAGTAAGAAAATGGTCAATAGCAGTTGAAAGATATTGTTGAGGAAAAAAAATTGGCTTACAAGTTCCTGTTCATATATCATATATGCAGAATGCAGTTTGCTGGAACATATTATCCCTTCCCTAAGCACCTCAAAGATAAATGTTTGTATGTGAGCTAAATAGCCAAGACTCCCCTTGGAAAAAGATGTAGACATACCCAGAGGATGTTTCTTCTTATGCCTAATTAGACATCCATGATAGGCCAAATTAATCACTTTCAAGAAGGGACTATGTTGGAGTGTCCACAACAAGCAGCTTCATTAGACGTCTTAGTTACTATGTTTAAAGATAAGTGAGATGAATCCCATGCAAGGTTGTCAAATTATGCTTTGCATGAATATTTAATGTAAATTTGAAAATTTAAACCTTACTAAACAGAAAACTTACCAATAAAATCTTGTAATCATAGATTTTCTAAATCAGAGTTTCTTTTAGGTACTTTTCTTTTATCCTAATCCTTCCATCATCATTTGTCATCTTCTATATCTATTTAGTATTTAGAAATCCTGCGTAGAGATCATATTTAAAGTATCCTTATTGTTGGTGTTGTAAAATTACATAATAAAATATCTTAATTAATTTATAAAAGTGCAGAAAAAGCTAGAAAATGAGTCAAAAGTATTTCATAGTAAAGTCCAGTTGAAATCTTAGCTCCAAAAGAAATACCACAATATTTATGTGCATAGGAAGCACTTTGCAGTGCACGATAGGAGTTACTGTGGATTTTGGACCAAGATCTCAGAGGATGAAAGCCTGTAGCTTGCTTTGAATATACATATGTTACAGAGAAACTCTTACTTATTTTATACTTCAGTAATGTGTCTCAGCACCTTGAAATCTGGTTGTCTGCTAGCAAAAGGTACCTATTTCTATTTCGCTGTAGATAGCTGTCACTGTATAAATAAATAATGTAAGACATTTTGATAGTGATTCATCATATAATCCTACATTGGCCTACCATTCTTGACCAAGACTAGAAGAGTCTCTGAATAAGCATAAAATATCTTAAACAGTGTGTGAGCAATGGTAGCACTAGATTGAGTTTTTTTTCTTTTTTTACACATTATAGTAATTCTGACACTACTGGAAGTGACTTTAAATGTTTCTCAAACATTTTCTAAACCTCATGTGATTTGTGACAGTCCTTGTGTTGATTCAGCACGGTTGGAGAGCTAAATCAGACACCCTTGAAAAATAGAACAGTTGCAGTCCTCTACTTCTGTATGCTTTTATCAGGATGTGAGATAGATGGAAATATATAAAAATGGGGTGGTAACATATAAAAGAGGAAATTTTATGTAAAATCTTTTTTTTTGCTTTTGCTACATTTTCAGTGGTCTGAAATACTCACTTGATTAATGTTCCAGAGGTGAAGACATCTGAAAAGTTTCAGATCCTCCACCAATTCATAAATATTTATTTTCTGATGCACTAATTTTTGTCTCTAGATAATTCTGATGAACTTTTGATCAGAACTGTTGATAAATTTCTAGTAGAAATAGGAAAAAAAAGGAATGTTAATTTCAAATACAGTAATTTTAAATGTGCTATTTCTTTGGGACAACCGGTCTTAAAAGCCTGAATAATTTTACTATTATCCCTATTTTATAGATACTCAAGATATTGGGAAGCACATCAAATTCTACAAATCCTGGTAATTCACAGAATCAAAGAGTGGTTCAGGGGAAAAGGCACCTTTGGAAGTCATCTGGTCCAATCCCCTGCTTGGCCAGGGACACCTTTATTAGGCTTTCCTGAACCACAACCAGACAATTCTTGAATATTTCCAATAAGGGAGACTCCCCAGGCAACCTGTGACAGTGCTCAGTTATCATCACAGTGAAAATGTGTTTCCTACATTTTCCTGAAGAGCAAGCCTCCAGCGGTTCAGTTGTGTGCCAATCGCCTCTGGTCCTGTCACTGGGCACCACTGAAGAGAGCCTGGTGTTTATAAACATTGAGAATATTCTCCTCCTCTCTGCCCTGAACATTCTCTTCTTCAGACTAAACGTTCTCAACTCTCTCAGCCTCTTCACACAGAACACATGGACCAGCCCCTTAGTCTATCTTTGTGGCCTCTGTTGGACTTACAGCAGTATGTTCATGAAATAGATTCAGCACTCCAAATGTGGTTTTACCAGTGCTACCAGAGTAATGATCAGCTCTCTTAGCTGCAGGCTCTTTTGCCCCGTGCAGCCCAGCATATGATTAGCCCTCTTTTCCACAAAGGCTAATTGCTGGCAGAGTTTCAACTTGGTGTCCCCAAGAACCTCAAGATTATTTTCTGTGGAGCTGTTTTGCACCTGAGTGGTCCCCAGCATATACTGGTGCTGGGAATTATTCTACCTGAGGAGCAGGACTTTGCATTTTCCCTTGTTGAACTTCATGAGCTCATTTCTCCAGTCTGTCAAGGTCTCTCTGGATGGCAACATGACCCTCTGAGGTATCAAACACTCCTCCAATATTGATGTCATCAGCAAACTTGCTGACGTTACATTCTGCCTCATCACTCAAATCATTTAGAAAAATGCTGAAAAAAATTGGACCCAATATTAAGCCTTATGGCACACAACTAGTTACTGACCCTGAACTAGATGTCATATGACTGATCACCACCCTGTGGGTGTAACTATTCAGTCAGTTTTAAATCCTGCTCACTGTCTACTCATCCAACTTACATATCAACAGCTTGTCTATGAGGATCTATGGCAGTCAGTGCCAAAGGCCTTACTCTCCATTACTCTCTCCTCAGCTACCAGGCCAGTACCTTCATCACAGTTTATCAGGCTGGTGAAGCATGACTTCCCCTTGGTGAAGCCATGTTGACTACTGATTACATGCTTGTCATTCACATGCCTGAAAATGGTTTCCAAGATCAGTTGTTCCATCCCCTTCCCAAGGTTCAAGGTGAGGCGGACTGGACTGTTGTTCCCCGGATCCTTCTTCTAAGCCTGTTCGAAGAGAGAGGTGGCACTTGTTTTCCTCCAGTTCTCAGGCACCCCATCCAGTCACCATGACTGTTTAAAGATTGTAAAGAGTGGCATCACAATGACATCAGTCAGCTCTCTCAATACTCATGGTTTCAGCCCATCAGGGCCCATGGATTTTTATAAGTTCAGTTTGCTTAAGTATTTCCTGATCCAATCCTCCTCTTCCAAGTGCCTATCTTAGTAGTGTAAAGTCATGGAATGGTTTGTGTTGGAAGGGAACTTTAAAGGCCAGCTAATCCAATCACCTGCCAAAAGCAAGAACATCTTCAACTAGATCAGGTTGCTCAGAGCACTGTCCAGCCTGACTTTGAATGTTTCCAGGATGGGGATTCTAAAACCTTTCTGGGCAATCTGTTCCAATATTTCATCACATTCATCATATGTAGGAATTGATTCACAACATCTAGCATGGAGAAAGTCCTGCTGGAAATGGATTTGTGAAGAAAATCAACAAGCCACTGACAACGCTTTAACAACTGATGTTTTTAATGTTGTTTCAATGTACACAATGTCTGGTAAAATGTCTTTTTGCAAAGCCACTGCTTCTTCTTCCCAGAATACCCTGTAATCTCAGGATTCTGGAGGAAGGTTGTGACATGCTGTTACCTGAACCCCTCTCCTATTGAATGTAAATCCCTTTACTCCCATTGGCCTAGAGCCAAACCCCCTCTTGTTTTCTCTTGGTGGGTTTTGAATCCCTCCAAGGCCCATATAAACCCCTGACCAGCAATAAACTTTCTCTTTTGTTCTTCTCCCTCTCCAGTGGTCTCTGTGTGTCCTTCTCAGGGGCTCTCAGGGACCATGTGGTCAGGGAAGGTGGGGAGCACATTTTCTCCTAGGTAATGGAATAACCTCCAGGACCAGGAGAATCATCCATACCATTGCAGACTGCATCCCTAAAACAGACAGCACCTACAAGGCAGAAAGAACCCCCAAAAAGGGACAATCATAAAATATGCTTTCCTTATATCTCATCTAAGTCTGCCCTCTTTTAATTTAACACCATTACCCCTTGTCCTATTGTTCCAGACTTCCCTCCTGGTCTCTTGTGGTAGACCTGGTTAGCAAGGCTAACAAATGCCACAAAAAGGTAAATCTAAATCTTCCTATTTCTAAATGAAGTCAGTACTGCCATATTTTGACTTTAGCCTATTTCTATTTAAGACCTGAATGATGGTCATATCGAGGCTAGACACGCTTCCTGGTAGATGTTTATAGGCATTGGAGAGAAATGGCTATTCTTTGTGAAGAGTTCTATTAAACCCCACAGCTGAAGTGTGGGGGTTTATAATTCAAAATAAGGGAAAATATATTAGTATAGAAGAAGCTATGCCTCCTGGTGATTAAGGACAGCCTGTGTGGTAAGAGCTATGGAACTTTAATGTATAAGGTACAGATTGTTCCACGATGGACCTGAGCTATCCTATGTGCACGCCTAGTATGTTTAATCATTACCTCCCTACGTGGTCAAAATTCCTTATCTAGTCATATGCAGAGATGGGATAATGGATCAGTTTGAAATAGTGGAGGGCCTGAGACATAATCATGTTATTTATTGAATTCCTAACCATTTCCACAATTGTTTGACTAATTGCTACAGGAGCTTCCCAAATGGGAACTTCAGAGTGTTTCCCTGGACAGGTCCTGATGTACATAGACTAATCTATATGCTTAAATGAGTTAATTAGCATTTTGAATGGTTAATCAGGACATTGCAGAGAGTCCTCCGGCTTGCAGAATAGATCTCCATAAAAAGATTAGCTCTTTTCAGAAACAAGAAGGTAAGAATCTGCAGGAGAAGTAGAAACTGTCCCTGAAGATATAAATATGATTGTATCAATCTTGTAGGTGGTTAAGATAGTAAGAAGATATTTTGTATATGATTTTAAATTATATACAGAAACAGATTATGCAAGTGCTGGACTGTTCTCAGGATCATTGACCAACAAGAATCATAATTCAGCAAAACAGTATAGGATGTTGGGGGGTAGGAGACGGTTCCCACAGGTCCCTCTGAGCCGGGGAGTGCGCAAGCAAGAGAGATCTATTCACTCAGAGAGACTGGAGGTGAAAATCCATTTATTGGATAATCACAAGGGCTTTATAGGATTCTGAGGGGAGGGTGCTAGAACTTGGACAGGACTGGGTAAGGGCTTTGGAAGAAGGGAGTGACTTGGGTATTCGGCTAGCCAATATGGGAAATAAAAAGATCAAACTTAATAGGAACCAAGGGATTGGGGATAGACGGGTGAGACAACCAATGGGGTTAGGACAGAGGCGGAAACAGACAGAAGAGGCGGGCGCATCGCCAGCAGCTACATCAGCATCTCAAGGCAGAGAGATCCTGAAGATGGGGCTACCCTGGCCTGGAACATTGAGGAGACCCCTCTCAGGTCCCGGCTGCTGCCGTTCGGCAGCAGTGGCAGCTGCAGTGGCAGCGGAGCAGGGGACTACCCCCTGGATGGGGCTGTCCCAACCCGGGAGACAATCCCCGTGCCTAATCAGCATGATGAGACATCGGGAACAATGCCTCAGGGGGAACACACAGGAGGGGTGGGAGTGACAATAAAACTTTTTGAACTAGAACTTGAACAGTGAAATGCACACCGTTCTCCATGTGGGTCTACAACAGAACTTTTTCCATATTTCCTAGTCTGGTTTGTTTCCTATAAAACAGTGGTTTGGGGAATATCACCTAGCCAGCTAAAGATGACATAAAGACCCTTAATGGCTGACTTTCAGGTAGTGACTAACCACTTAGTTTGAAAGATTTGATTCTCTACACAAACATTGACAAGACTATGTCAGGACTGCAAGTTTTAAACATTGGTTAGATGAATCCCACTGCTGCAGTAGATACTACAGTTAGAGACTCTCAAGATCACTAGTTTAGTGCAGGATTTATGGCAGCAACAAAACATCCATTTCACTCTAAAACATAGGAAAATGTGAGTTGTCAGAAATTCTCTGAAGGATGTCTTCTCAAACATATAGCCATCAATCTTGAGTATAATTCTTTGACATATATCAGTTTGGAAAGTCTAACTATTACTACAGAAATTACTGCAATATTACTTTTGCTTCAGAGATACTAGGTAGCATGTTTATTAGAGATGAACACTGAGTAATTGAGATCAGTGATCATATGATCTTCTTTGAGCCCAATGTGTGCATTAAAGTATCACTGACAGAACACAAGGACTGAAAGCAATTTATTCAGAGCACTATATCACAAGAACTTTTCCCTCAGTGACTCCAAATCTGATTGCAATATCTTTCCTGCAGCTAAATCAAGTGATGAAAGTTTTAGAAGAATCTGAGTAAACATGCAAATTTCAGAGCACTCAGAGGGGCTGACCTTTAAACAGAAAGGAGTTCTCAATCACAGCAAAAGCAGAGTTAATGCCCCATATAATTCTGAATTATCATTAACAGTTAGAAAGGCACTTGCAATACGTCAAGAACAGAGCAGATTAATAAAGAAAATGTGCTTCTAAAATTTTTTTGCTTATACATCTTGGTAGCCCTTGGAGACTTACCTTCCACATTAAAATTTGACCCACTGTATCTCTTATTTTAAAGAAACTGCAAGGAGAAATATTTCAGAGAATATATTCTGTTCCATATTTTTATGTGTTTTCAACTGCACACATCTTCAAGGGCTATGGAGCATTGCAATTGGCATAAGGATTTTCTTGACATTTTCATCAATAGCTTGTTTCTCCTAGCAACAGATGATTTCATGTAGAGGTTGCACTGGAGAAATTCAGTGAGGAAAAAACAGCAAAGAAAAGTTTACTCACCCCAAAACTGTAAAAAAGTCTCAATCTTAAAGGCATGCTACTAGAGTAAAATCTACTAATACACAGATTGTTCTGATTATTCCATAAAGTTAATAAAAATGTCTCAGACATTAAATCAGCATCATAGTGAGACAGTGGTTTATACCTATGTTTAGAAACACCACTAATAATATGTTTAATGGAAGAATTAAAAATGTAAACCTTGGTTATACATCTAAGTTTTTCTACTTGTGCCTAGATAAACTATCATACATATAAGGGGCCTTTTACTGGTTTCATTCCACTTTATCTTCTCAAGTTTCTGATGAAAGCAGGATATTATGTGTGGAGAGAAACAAGGGGTAGAATACATTTTGTCTTACCCCAGTATACTACAGTACAGAATTATAACATGGTCAAAGAACACAAACAATTGTAGGTATTGAGAAATGCTGAGTTCACTTCATCAATGAGTGATGCACCACAAAAATTTAGCACTGATTCAGTATGATCTTACTTAAGTGGTCTTGCACTCTTATTCAATTAAGAAGACATTGTCATAGAACAGGATCCAAAAAAATCTAGACTGCTAAGCAGGGAACTTGTTAAAGGCACATTCAGCACAGGGCTGCCTGAGGATAAGCAACAAAGGAAAGCTGGAGAAAAGTCTGTGACAATCTTACAGCTACTTTCAGAATCCTCCAAGAGCAGTGTTAAATGGTGCATGTTGCCCCAAACTTCCTCATAAAGATAGTAAATGAACTTCCAGGAAAATTAACAGAAAGTGAGGAAGTTTTCTTTGGAAACATAATAGCTGGCAGCTGTGAGTGGGTTGCCTTTTATTTTTAAGAAAACTTAGAAAGTGAGAGAAAAATGATCACCCTTCTGTGATAATAATCACCTTTCT
>VWZD01006549.1:0-12356 GCA_013396695.1 Sakesphorus luctuosus | reverse complement strand
TGGGAATCTGAGCCTAAACCCTCAAGACTGTTGTGGCTTAATCTGTACACCTCTCCTGGGCATTTTATGTTGCCTAGTTTAAGCAACTGACTATTGTGAGGTTTCCAAGCATTTCAATTTGAAACTGTATTTTAAAGTTGCTAATAATGCATTATGTATCCTCATGTCAGTGTCCTTTATATTATGAAAGTATTTGGCTTAATCGTCAAGCTTTCACTGTACAATTTTTATAGCTCAGTATTCCCAAATTAAGTGTGAATTAGAAAAATAAATAAAAAAGAAAGATTATTTCTAGCTTCCATGTGTTGCTTAACTAAATTTGTTACATCACTTCTTCCTAGTCAAACTGTTCTTTTTACTCTTTCAGCTAGTGTGATGGTCTTTTACTTAGTTCCTTTTAGACATTTCTGCAAACTAAATTTTCACTGCATCTGCAAAAGTCCCAGAGTAAATTAACTGTGAATCTTAGGCATATCTCTCAATTACATGCACCTGTGCTGGATCAATTAGCTTGCCTAATTCTTAGCAACACTAAATGGTCCACAAGTGTTCTTCATTAATTAAAATACTATCAGCCTTTTGTAAGTGCACTTCTAATATATTCTGTCTACTGCAGATTTGAGGGCAGCTACTTTTTGGATGGACATTATGGTGTTAATTTGCCTTTTAAACTCATTTTCCCTTCCTGCAAACTAATACTGGATTTTTTTTTTTATCTGTGAAACACTACTTTTGTTTTATTAGTTACTGTGAGGACTGGTTGCTGTTAAACTAAATCAAATCTTGTCCTGTAGCATTTCTTATTTTAAATGAAAGGGTTTTGTTGATGCTGCTCTTTAATTTTGGTTGTAAAGCCAGATTGAACCTCTCCTTAATGGCTTTATTTGACGTCAGTCTACCCAGAAAATAATTTCCTTTCAGGGCTGTAATGCATAGGCTACTGTAGAATAGTAATTCTTCTAGGTGTAAGAAAAGCATGTTTAAATCATACTTATGTGCTCATGACCTTTCTAAGGCAATGATTTAAGAGAGTTTTGCAGATTAACTGCTTTATTCTACACTCCTTGAAATCTCTCTGCTTAAAAAGCACCCTGACCACTCTCAATGATTTTGTTTAATGATGCAATTCAACTTTTTTGCAGGGACCATTTTTAAAAAGCCATACTGCTAAGTATGGTTTTATAAATTATTTATAGAGAATTGCTGGGACGATATCTTTCTTGGTGAGTGCTGGTGCCAGTAACACTGAATTATCCATAGAAATTAAGTCAACAAAACTTATTCCTTTCTTTTTGAGTTCCAGCATAAAGCTTAAGTATAAATTCATGCCAGAAGCCATTTTAGAATTTTATACAGAAATATTTTCGTTGCCTCACTGAGTATTTCAAGGAGGCAGAAAAATCTTTCATTAGTATCCTGCGTCTACTCCTAATTAGCAATTTTAAAGCAGTCAGTTGAGCAGTATCTACAAGTATTTGATAGACATTTTTATAATACATTGTCAGCCTACAGTTAAGAAAAACTGAGCAGAATTATGGAAATAAAAACATAATAACTACATTAATAAAGTCAACCTACATGTAAATAAATATTAATCAGAACAATAAACTGTTAACATAGACCTCCTTATTCTATTTTACATTATGTCTTGTAATTGTTCCTTTATGGACCTGTTTTGTTGTGATCTTTCTCAGAGACTTCAGTCCAATGTGTTATTGACATCAAGGAGAAATTGAGTGGGAGCCTCTTGCATAGAGTTTTTCTGAAATCCTCCCCCCATCTGTTGCCATGACAACACAACCATTCTTTCTGGAGAGGATATTTTCTCTATACCCAGAAAAATAATTTCACAGCTATATTGTTGCAAATATTGGATTGGGACAAAAAAAGAAAACCCAGAAAACAACCTGAAAAACAATGCCTTCTAAGTGGACTTTGTGTCTCATCAGTGCACAAAGGAAGGAACCTTAGGATTTGAAGCACTTTCTATAACAGTTTTAAGCTTCTGCATATATTGCCATTTGTATGGGATGTACTAACTACACGTACAAAGGACACAAAAGGTGGCACTCCCCATTTTTTACTTTTGAAAGAAAGTAGTTTTTGTGTATTTTTTTTAATTAACCCAATTCTTGGAGTGTACTTATGTGTCAGAGGCGAACTCAGAGAATGCTACTTGAGTCAAGTGTCTTAAGCTACTTAGCATATGGAAAGCCTCCCTGAACCTAGTTGCTAGCCATCTAACTTCTGCCTAAGTTTCCCAGGGAACAGAAATTATATGGAAGAGCACTTCTTTGCCTGGTCAAGGCATAGCTAGCACAAAACAATAAGATTATATTTCTCTTAACATTACAAAAACAGCTGGCATTAAAAAAAAAAAAAGAAAAGCAACACAAAAAGTCTTGATTATTGTAGCACAAAAATCATCAAGGGTGTATATCAGGGAGCACAGAATATTTCTCAAAAATAGGAGTGCAGGTACTACTCTTATTGTTGCTGTTCTTTTTTGATTCTGAACTGTTTTAGTATCACTAAACCTTTACCTGAAAATAGAAATAACCTGACATAAAGAAAATGAGATTCGGAAATCTGTACCAGTGAGTAGGACAAAAACAGTGCTATAGAGAGTGAACTTAATTTTAAAAGTTGGCTTAATATTCCTCTCAAGCACATGAATTGCAAATTTGCTATCATTTTTGTATCCTACACTGACAATGATTTGTATTCTTTCTGCACTGCACCTTTTGCTTAGATTTTGTATCTGAATCAGAAGTAAAGAAGAAATGTACCATACCATTTCCTTTTAATTAGGTCTCTAAAATCAGCAGTTTCCTTTTAGGTGATTGTCTCACAGGTAGAAAACAGCAATAAATTACAATAAAGTTTCAGGATTATAAAGAAGGTAAAATAATATTGTTGAAATAAACAAACACATTATCATTTTCCTAATTCAAAACAGGGAAAAGATAACCAGTAGAAAAATTTCAGACTCTAAGGAGGAATCTGCTAAATTATATGAATTGGTATTATAATTTTTCTTTACTGTGGCAAAATCTACCTTCCTGCATCAAAATCTGCACCAGTTTCTGTCCTGACTCCACATATGAACCAGAGTGAATTTGATTTAATTTTAAAATATGCATTTGAACAAACACAGGTTTTGTCTTAAATAGTTAAGAAATCCCTTAATGCATTTCTTGAAAGTAAATTTGTAAAATATATACTCAGTTCAGAGAATGAACACTCTCTGAAGACAGCCAGGAGAACATATTTGATATAGTCAACACTTAGAAGGGAAATAATGTCAAAATATTGGTTCTGTAAATGCTCAATAGAATTGTGGAAGGATATGGAGCTGTACATCATCCTGTGTCTGCACCAAAAGCTTAAGAATTTAGGGTATTCTGAAATCTTAAATGGACTTGGGATAACATCAAAATTTGTGCACAAAATTTACCTGTAAATATTAGGAGACTTCTTAATAAATAATGAAAAAAAGGAATTTCTCTTAATCTTATTTTAATGGTATTCTGCAACCTCTTTTATCCCTTGGATACTCTTCCATACAAAGAGAAAACATGTTTAATAAAACAACAGAGAACAACTTACATTTTATTCTAGTTTTATCCTAGTCAAACTGAACTCTTAAAAGAAAAGCTAGAGGGTAATAGCAAACCAAAAATTAAGGGGCTATTTTTTAAATACTTGAATATAGTTTTATATATAATATAGTCACCATTTTTGTCTCAAATGATTTTTTTACATTTGTCTGTGTTGAATTTTTTAGGTAGTTCAGGGTACAACATAGCACCAATGACAACACAATAGCAAAGAAAATTTAAATATCTTGGTAGATTGTATAGTCAGTCAGACTGCCATAGTATTTTTTAAATAAACTGGCAAATGTTTTACCCAATTCTGTTTTCTGCACTTCAAAAGATACAGTTCTGTTCCCTTTTATAGAGGGTAATTGTTCTGTATATCCTTAGCATTTATTGTGACTAAATGTGAAAGTATTAAACATAATGATTCTGTTTGCTTCTGTATTTATGCTCTTTTCCTCCACAGCACAAAGAAGGTCATTATAGCCAGCTTATCTCTGTTTTATTACTCCAATTGCTTCTTTGACGGCAGGAGGTATTTTGGAAGGCTCCTATAAACTGTAAAATATGAACTTTTAATTTAAAAATTTCTGATAGGATTTTTGACACTTAAAATGGTATTTAACATCTTGGCTTCTTGCTCTGAAACAAGGTTCCCCAACAATGGCACGCAGCAGATTTGTGACATGTCAGCCTTTTCAAAGTCAGGTACAATTCTCCTGATATCACAAGGCATCTCTGCATATCTACTGTTCCCAGAGCACAGTGTACTGTAGCAAATCTACCATTAACATGTCTGCTTTCTCTTCAGCTGATACTTTCTGGTCTTAGTATCATGCAGAAATGGGTCATTTTACATATATGACCAGGTTACAGAATCACAAAATATGCTGAGTTGGAAGGCACCCACAAGGATTATCAAGTGTAAACCTTGACCCCACACAGAAACATCTCCAAGAGTCACACCATGTGCCTGAGAGTATTGTCCAAGCACTTTTAGAACTCTGTCAGGCTTGGTGCTGTGACCACTTCCCTGTGGAACCAGGTCCAGTGCCCAACCACCCTCTGGGTAAAGAACCTTTTTCCAATATCCAGCCTAAACCTTCCCTGATACAACTTCAGGCCATTCCCTCAGGTCCTGTCACTGGTCACCAGAAAGAAGAGATCAATGCCTGTCTCTCCTCTTCCCCTCACGAGTAAGTTTTAGACTGCAATAAGGTCCCCCCCTCAGTCTCCTCTTCTAAAGACTAAACAGACCAAGTGACCTCAGCCACTCCTCACAGGGCTTCCACTCAAGGCCCTTCACCATCTTTGTCCTCCTTTGAATGCTCTCTAACAGCTTAAAATCTTTCTTATATTGTGGTACTCAAAACTGCACACAATTTTCCAGGTGCCACCACCCCAGTGCAGAGCAGAGTGGGACAATCCCTTCCCTTGACTTGCTGGTGATGCTGTGCCTGATGCCCCCCTGGACATGGTTGGCCCTCCTGGCTGCCAGGGCACTGCTGACTCAGATTCAGCTTGCCATCGACCAGGAGCCCCAGCTTCCTTTCCATGGCACTGCTTTCCAGCATCTCATTCCTGTCTGTATGTACATCCAGGGTTGCCCCATCACAGGTTGCCCCATCACAGAGTTACATATAGTTGGAATCGTGTGTGTTTGATCAGTTTTCTGTGAACTAGCATAACATTTTCTTGTCTTTTATGTAGTACCTTGCTTGTGGGATTCTTACTAGTAAATGTTACATCAGAGATACCAGACTGTGCAGCAGCCTATTGGGAGAGTAAAAGATCATTATATTCTCTTTTTTCTGGACTTGTTAGTATCACATGGTGAGAGGCTAGGAGACACAGAAGCTCTTCTTTTTCATCATATCAGGAGAATTTATGAGAAGACCAAGTCCTAGACAAGATTTTTAATCTGCATTCTGAAATCATATTGGCATCAGCTAGTTACATTTGAGGAGCTTCTTTTGGCAAAAATAAATAAATGAAAAACTTACTCTAACATGTTAGAGCTCAGAACTGCCTTGGATAAAAATAAATATCTAGCTCAATATATCAATAGGTCCACATACTTTTAGATTTTGAAGCCGAAAATGCCTTGAAATAAATAACTGCTAACTTTTTTATTCCTTTTGCAGCAAGGTATTTATTAACAATATTGGAGGCAAGACACTTCATACTGGGCAAAAGCTTACCTGGCCTGTTTGTATAAAATAAGCTATTTATAGAGTTCGCAGTTGCACCTTCTAATTTCCATATTAATGACTATGTGAAATCTTGGGCAGAGCTTTCCTTTTGGCTTGAAATTTGGGTACTGGTCTCCTGACGTCATCCCTTGGGTGGTCTTGAAGCATGTTCATCACTGTTGGACTTCTGCCTTTTCTTTGTTCAATGACATGACTTGTCAAACTTTTAAAATCCTGGTTTAACTCTACAAAATCTTAGCTCTGGACTCTCATACCTGTTTCAAAGGTCTACATGTACTTAATTTATGGCCTAGAAGTCTATTGTGTTAGACTTTGATTCAGTGAGCAGAGCAAGAACTACTTTGGTAAAACAGAAAGAACATACGTCGAGTAATTCGAGCAGTTTTCTTCTCTTAGCAGAACTGGGCCCTTTAATCTTTTAGGCCTCGTTCTGCCTTCAATGTGTAAGACAATAAGATTTTTCTTGATCAAGCGAAAATGAAAATGTGGTAAGAAATGTGCTAATTATATATTCATAGATGAAGACAATATTATTCTGCACAGCACTGCTGTTTTTAAGGTTTTTTCTACCTGTAGTTTAATTTTTATTAGTACCTTAAAGAAAAAATTTCAATGAAATTGCTTTACTTGTAAAATCATAAAAATACAGTTTGTTCTTTGTCTTGACTTCCCTCATAATCTGGAACTTGAATTGGAGTTGTATTTGATGAATAAAGTGAAATGAATGAACAGCACAGTTTTGAGCAAGATTTAATGTTCCTTTCATTTTTCTCAAACAGACAGATGTTGTAAGAACATAATCCATTATGATTTGTTGTAGCAAAACTAGAGGCTTAACTGATGGGATATTAAAGCAAAGATGACCATTATCTCTTAGGAAAGGAAATAGAAACCCTTCAATGATTGAGCTGACAATCTTCACAGCTATTAAGGGCATTGATAGGAACATTTTCACCATGGTATGTAGAAACGAGGTGTCATATATTAGTATTACCTAATGTCAAATTCCCATTCACCATACTAAAAATACAGCCTTTGTAGAGACTACATTCACTTCATACAAATACAGGATTCTGCTCTAATGCAGTATTTCATTTAAAGGGATAAACCTCTGTTCTAGTCTCTGATTCCCTTCTTTTCAGAAGTGAGAAGTATAAACAATTTATAAGACACAGCAGACCACAGCCACATAGACCTATGAACCCTTAAGGGCATACCTGGAAGAGCATTTGATCATCTTCACTGGGAGCACAGCATGAAACAGATCTATGGGAGGGAAGTGCTGTGCTAAGAGAGAGGAGGGTGTGATCCTCTCTGGATAAACCTGTATGTGGGACAATGCTAGATTTTGTAATAAACCTTATAAACTCTTCTGCTTATGCACAAAGGAGAGAAGATGGGAGAAGAGGAAGCCAAAGGGTGCCCTCACCTGACTCCACATAGACTCTTAGTCATGGGAGGAACACTGGCCCATCAAAGGCCCATCTCCACAAGCTCAGAGGAGCTCAAAAATGCACAATGGCAGGCAGGATTCCATATTAAGGATTCATAAAGAATCAACAAACATCTTGTCCAGACCCCTCCCAAGGCTGTCTCATTAGAGAGGTCAGCCCCGTTGTCCAGGTCTGAAACCAATTAAGATGAGTCATTCACAGCAACTCTTTTGATCACCTTTCAGGCTAAGTGTGGGATGTCTAAGGGTGTGGGACACAGTATGGAATGCAGGGGAGGAGAAGTTCATAATTGTAGAGAACTTACGCGTTATTTAGGTGAAGAACCAAAAGCAGGAAAAGGGAGTGGTTTAATTTATTTGAGGAAGAACAAGTGAGGGAAATGAAGAGTTATGGGTGAAAAAAAAAGCCAATTGAATGTAAATACTGTGTTGGTCAGTACATTTGTCTGGCTACTGGGACCTGGGAAGCTAGCAACTGGGGATATGGGGAACAAAGGAGACCTACTGGTCAGACTGAGTGTCTGAACTCAGAAACTCAGTAGCTGAAAGAATCCAATTTGTGCATATGTAGTTTTGGTGTTATATATATGTGTGTGTGTGTGTGTGTGTGTGTGTGTGTATAATTCGTGACATCTGTACTGAGGTGAAAAAGTCTTACTGTTCAAAATACAGGCACAGTAATTTAGCATTTGTAAACAGCTATTCCTAAATTAAAATGAGCCTGAGATTTCTGCATTACTTTATGGTAGATAGGACAATCTAATTTTAATAATAATTTTTTACAAGGTTCATCTGAAAGTATTGTTGAATTTCAGCTAGTCCACAAATATTAATAATTTTTTGTACAAAGCATTTTACTTATGAGGATCACCTATGCCAGTATTAAAAGGTTCTTCAAATTTTCCCTCCCTGATTTTCTTAACCCAACATCAGACAAGGCTATTTACCTATCTACATCCATTGTCCTCTGATACCAAGCAGTTCACTGAGCAGGATAATTTTTTGCACACACATAGATCCTTCCATTCATTTAGTAGAAGAATAATATTTGACAGTGAATCTTCACCCACTGATATTAAGGAAGAAATCTATCTGGTAATCTACAGTCTTTCTGGTAGGTTTATTGCAAAGAATTTTTTGGCGTAAAAGCTACCTATAGATCCACTTCTGTAAGAGTCTTGGTCTTCATAGAATCTGAAGATCTTTAGATTTCTATCGGGTGTAGAAATATGTCCTATGGATTAAATGAGAACCTTGCATCTATGATTAGATCACTTGTTTTTACTGTTATGTTGATGTGGCAAGACATACCCTACACATTTTCTGTGTCACACAGTTCTGAATGAGTTACAAACACCTTCTTTAAAGACTCCTATTTGTGACAATAACTCCCAGTTTTTCTACTGTTTCCCCTTTGGTTCCGAAGTTGTCTATTGTAAGACCCAAAGACTTCTTAAATAACCTGAAATGTGCTATAAAATATTTGAGTGATATGTTATCTTTTATCATACCTCAAGCATCTCTGACTCATGAGAAATATAGCTGTTGTCTACATGGTGTTCATTTATTTCTTTCTTCTCCTTTGAGACATTGTAATCCAGGATAGGATTTGCTTCTTAGCATTCATGGTTCCATTCCCTGTGTTACACAGTTAGATTGTGCAATTCCCCATTTTGAAAAAACACTGCATTTCTCTTATCCTGATATGCCGTCTGCATATTATGGTTAATCTCTTGCTGATCCATTTCTTCTTAAGCTGGCATGTTTTATCACTATGGAAGCAAAGATGAAAAATGTATCCATACATTTTCGTGTTGAAATTTTGTAGTTTTGCAATCATTTTAACTTATTTTTCATTTCATTTGCAAACTATTTATTGTTTGTGATAAATGTCCTTTTTTGTGTTTATTTTTTTAATTAACATTGAAAATATCCATATTGCTCTATAAAGATATTTTATATATATTATGTATATTCATTTCAAGTCTGACCTCCTTCATTTCATTTCTCCCCCAGGGTTTTTCTCATATTGCAAGCTATTAAAAACTAAAAGTAGAGAACTTTGCCATTAAAAAAAATCAACTACATAAAAATCTATTACTTTAAAATCCTTATCATAAATATCACACAACAAAAATCAGCTTAATAATTCCTGTTATCAGAAGTTTAAATCATACCTTGATAGTACATTGTCTCGGAATATTTTCATATACAAGTAAAAAAAAAGGCTATCTTAAATTGTAAACTGTTCTCATTGACTGGAAGAAGGAATATATTTTTTTTCTTTTTTCCTCGTTTTTTTGTTGTTGTCTCAGTCATCACAGATGCTACTGTGGAGCAAAATAAGTAACAGTTTACACCGCCTTTCATTTCTGTAGATAAATATTGTGAATTGTCTACAGCCAAGACTAGAAAGCAAAACCAAAAAAATTGCACAGATGATTAGTTCAGCCAATGGTTAAATTTTATGCCACACTTGATATACAAGTTGCAGGTTGAAGAATGGTTTGAAGATTCAAGACTGCATCTTCTCAAAGTAATTGCACAGTATCACTAACTGTATTGGAAATAGGTTTCAGGTGTGGACTTTTTGTGAAGAAGCTGGACCTGGAGTATTTAACATCAAGGAAGCATGTAAAGAGTGACTACGAACATCATGAATTTTAAAATAAAGATAACTTTTTTTGTATCATTCACTTCATAACTACTTCAAAGATAGGTAGGTGGCACAGAGCACCCACATGCATACATACATACATACCACCACTCATACAGTGAATAAACTAAGTGTATACAAATTCAGATAAGTATTTCTCCAGAAGCAGAGAAAACAGTGAAACAGATTAAGTCAACATAGAAGGCCAATGAACAGAAGCTCAAATGGATGAAAAAATGGGCACTCATCTGATCAAAACTACTATTACACACTTAAATCAAGGAAACCATTCTAACTCAAGCTTTGTTGGAAATACCTTGTCTAGATCAAAGAGATGGTATAATTGTTGTGTACAATAGTACTAGGACCAATGTCTATGTCCAAGTTTGTTTTTACACCCAAGCCTTTAATAACTGACACCTATCTCATTAGATAAGCTCCTGTTCTTTTTGGCAAATATCTAATATATCTATATATTAAAAGATTTCAGGATTATTGATTTACAGTATTTCAGTTTTTAGAAAGACATCATCAGGAAAGGAGCTCATATTGAGAGTTACAGAAAATTCAGATCCCAGTTACTGACTGAGTTCAGATCGTGTTACTGACAACACCAAAGCTCTGGAAATTAGCATGCCTCCAACCTTTCAGATTGGTACAATTGGAGCTCTGGCACTGCAGAGCTCAAACCCCCAAGCAACGTGGTATGTGGGGTCAAGACAACTGTTCAGCTGAGCATTTTAAGTCTCTACATTTGGACAACATGAATAACTTGCTTGTCTCTGTCAAGAGTATTGGCTAAATTTGCAATTATTACTGAAAGAGTTTAGAAGCTGCTCACACAGGGACACTTCTTCTGTAGGTGCCTGAACAGCATTATATTAATTGATAACATGATCCCCTTGGAGAAAAGATTGTATCATTTCCTTCTAAATGGATTTCTGATGCTGCTTAAGATGTCCTGTGGTGGTCTGAGATGACCGTTTGGGTCGGTGTGATATGCTGGAGAGTCTATAGGAGACCTGTGCCTCTTTCAAGACAGAGTGCTGTAGGAAATGTCAACTAGCTCTCAAGTCTTATATTTAGGCAATTGAATTCCATCCTAAGAATTCCATTTCTAAACAAAGTGCACAGACTAATAGACTGTTGCATATTTGGCCATTTTAATTGAATTCAGTACTTAAACAATCTATTATTTAAGTATGACTAACAATTTGGCCTTCCAGACAACTTTTGAACAAGCTTTGGAACCTTCCTTCTGAATATCAAAGAGTCCCAAGAGGTCAGCAGAACCTGCTCAAGTAGTCCAGTTGACTAGTCATAGTTACTAACTACAAAAACATTTGGAGACAACACTTAGTGAAGCAAACCAGAGGAAACCAGTTTTACCAAGACAAAAGAAAAGAATGAATCTGAATATCCTAGACACAATGAGAAAAAGTTTTAATTTCATTCAGAAAATAGGAGGAAGGTACCAGAGAAATATGAAAGATCCTTTCTACAGAATGGATATGTCAAGCAAAGTGGAATGGACAAGATTGTAATAACAGGGGCAACAGATGACAGAAACAATACAAACAGTTATAGAAGCAAAGAAGGCAGAAAAATAAAAGCTAAGGACAAAGTAAACATGTAAAACTGGGTAGAAAACTGAGAAAGGTCAAAAGAAAAACTAGGAAGGAGAAGTGAAGTGTAAGTAAAAAAAATCAAACAAAATACAAAAACAATCCATATAAAATGAGTTTAGATACCAAATATTATGTTTATAGATGCTAATGCTACTGAAGATATGAATAGTGTAATCAAGGCAATTATTTTCTCTGTTTCCTTGTAATATTGTACCTATGGTGCTATTACAGATAACAAGCAAAAAAAGGATACAAAATACAGTTTCCTGATTGTGATCCAGTGAAAGCCGAAATCAAGAGAGCAGAGACAGATATAGACAATGGATTTCAATTTTTCACTTAATATCAGTGATGTCCTAGGGATATATAGCACAACTATAATTTTGCAAGACGAATACTGAGCATTCAATTGGTGTGCGGAATACTTTGTAAAAATAAACCTCCTGAGATTTAGTATTTCAAGAGTCAAATGCTTGCACTGCTTACATGAATAAAAAAAAAAAAAGGATTACAAAAAACCAAATTAAAATACAATATGGGAGAAAAATCTGTAATTAGCATTTCTGTAAAATACATAGAACATTATATTAGCTTAAATAGTGTGCCAAGAATATATAACAAAATATCAATCAGTTGCCACAAACAGTTGATACAAAGAGAAAATAGATAGGACTTTTTACACTGACACTTCCATAGGCAATCACTACATAATTTGATTTGAAGGACTGGAACAATAACAATGTCTAAAGGAAGATAAAGGTGCCATGTTATCTTCCACTGAGTTTTGTTGTTTTGGTTTGGTTT